>WEIU01023542.1:117569-176830 GCA_013389925.1 Aegithalos caudatus
TGCCCTCGCCTTGCCCGGTGCCCTCGCCTTGCCCGGTGCCCTCGCTTTGCTGCCGCTCCCCGTGTGGGTCCCCGCCCGGTGCCGCTGCCCCCTTATCTCGGCAGGATGGGGTTGCCGGCAGTTTCGCAAGCATTTGGGAAACCGCAGGGACGTGAGGGGTGGTGAGGCATGGGTGAAGCTTTGTGCTCGGCGGCGTTGCCGGGAACATCCCCGGGGTGCCACGCAAGTGTGGATTTCCCGCTGTGGTAGCGGGGAGTGCGTGTCGTGCCTGTCCTTGTTAGGCAGGACGCGTGTCAGCTTTCCTAGGCTGGAATAATGAGAGCGGCTGGAAATTAGAGCCGCTTACGACCGAGGCCATAGAAGCTTTCAGCTATTTTAATTTTTTTTCCTACTACTGTTGGTTTGGATCTGTGTAAACACTGCACCTACACAGTCGGTTGTGCTTTGCTCGGTGCGTCCCTAGTAGCCCACAGTGCGTGTGCTACTTTGTGACCAGATTCCGTCTGAAAAGAAAAAGCTGCTTCTGACAGTGCAGCTTCGACCTGAATCGGCTCCAGCTGATATGCAGCCAGGCTGCTTCAAGTGATGCTGATGTGGAACGGTGTGGAGCCAGGCCAGCTCACAACAATTAGTCGCAAGGTTAGGACTCTCTCCTTAGTGAGAGGAGCAAAGAGAGACCAATGCAGAGTTTCTGCAGTATCAGGAGTTGTCCTTTTCATCTTTGTCTTGTCATCCTTCTACTGAAAGTCGCGGTATCTCAGGGAGTCAGAAGAATCTACAGTTCAGATCTGACAGTCACATGTATCTTTTAAATTCTTGCCATATACTGTAGTTACTTTTCAATTCGTGCCAGTTATTCACTGACTTCTGGAGTAGTGATCTTAGATGATTTTAAATTGGGAGTAACTACAATAGTAGTGTGATCCTTGAGGGTGGGGCAGAAGGTGGTAGGAGAAAACACTTAGCTTAATCATTTAGAGAAAAGAACTGTTGCTTTAGTCTTTGATACTCACTGCAAGCGGTCTAACTTTAATAATAGTATGTATGCTAGATAGGTAGAAAAATAGATTGTTATTTGCAATGTGTGTACATGCATGATTATATTTTGTTACTTGTTTTAGGATATTTTGGTCATCATTTGTTTTTAAGTTACTGTCATAAACTTCTCGAAACAAGTGTATTTTATCACTTCCTTAAAAATAATTAAGCTTTTGTATTGACATGAGTCTACAGTAGTTTATCACCAAAAAATGTCTAGGACCACTAGTAAAACATGAAACAGCATGAACTGACAAGTCTGCACTCCAAGGCCCTAGTCTAGAATAAACAGTTCTTGAAAAGACCAGGCTGCACCTGCAAAAGCTTCTCAGATGACACTCAAAAGGAAAAAGTTACTTAGCTTGCTTATGTGAAATGACTTTAAGAAAAGATATTTTAGTAAAAATAGATAAGTTTAATTCAAACACATAGACAAGTGACCTAAATACATAATTTAGATTTTTGATTTGCATGAGTTGTGTTTATCTGTATCATAGCAATATCCTAATTACAGACCCTATTCTGCAAGAATATCCTTGGGCAAAAATATTCTTACATTTGCCTGAAACTCATTGTGATTTCAGTCATAGTTTGATACTAATAATGTCTTTAGCTGTAACTCTGAGAAGAGCGTTTCTGCTAACCGCTCAGATTTGCTGACACAGTTCTTGTAACACTGTATTATCCACATATGGAATTGCAAGTGTTTGAGCTCTAGAACTCAGCTCAGACACTTTCCTTGCCTTAAAAACTCGTGGGGTTTTTAATTGACTTGATTTTTCATTTTTTTTCCAGTGCAGTCCTGTTGTTAGAGTGGTACCACCAAGGAGGTGATATGGGTGAGCAAATTTAGAAGGAGGGCTAGAATACCTTTAAATAGCTTTAGTTTGGAAATGTAGTTAACCATAAACAACAGCTGTAACTTTGGTGTGCAGAACACCAAAGAATATAGTCATTCTTAAAAAATAAAACAGGCAATTTTTTTTTAGATAAAATGTGGCTTTCTGGTTTTCAAAAATCATCTTCAGGACTTCTGTTTCTACAGGTGCAAATAGGTCATGATCCACGTTGCATGTCTGACAGCTTTTTCAATGTGTAAAGATGTTACACTATTTTTAAATGTTTTGTCTGTATAATATGTGTAGTTTCAGTTTCATGTTGTAAATCACAGCACCTTTAAAGCTTGTGGAATTATGCTGTTTTATTGACTCAGGGTATACTCAGGATTCATAAAAAGCATAGGTTTGTTTTTCATGGTGAGAATATGCCTGTTATTGCAAGTCATCTGCTTTCGAGCAAATTAAGTATTGATGACTGGAGTTTGCATTTGAATGTCTGAATAAATAGCCTGATCCTTTGATCTGTACTCCCAGCTATGCATATTAATATGAACTGGAGGAGAATGGATACAGTTATGGCAGCCAAGTTTTGGACACCAGTATGTTGAAAGTACTGGCCATTGTAAGGAGATGCCATTTGCTAGACTTTGTGGGAAGCATTTGTGACAGCTATCGTTAGAAGTTTTAATTTAGATGCTCCAAATTGGCTGTGGAGAAAGTTAATTTTTTTCCCACTGCTCTTGACAGTGTTTATGGTGAGTTGTTCAGGTGTTTAAATAGGTGGTATGAGTCTTCCTTCACAAATTTCCATGATTATTTAAACTTTGCATGAGACAAGGGATGCTAGCATTTAACAGTCATGCTGATACTTTAAAGAAACTAGTATAATGTAAATTTTGCTTTGTAATTTCATTCTGATTGTCAGTGTAGCTTTCTCTGTGTCATATTTCTGGTCTGGAAGCTGAAGTTTGTCAGATGTCTTGCCACCTGTAGCCCTGAGCCTGTGGTTGTGATTGTCTCTTCACATTCAGTACTGTGTAATCAGTGTTGTACTTGTCTTCCATAGGAACAAAAACTATGTTTACAGTCATTTCTGGTATAGCCAACACAGGTAAATAGTTAAAGCCAAAATGGAATCACTTAAATGGACTGTGGGGATTTTGAAGGCTATCCATTACAGACAAAATTACGGGCAGCACTCGGCTGTCACTTCTTATGCATAACTGCTGTCAGCATGGTACAGTCCAAAGTCTGAATTTTTCACTCATTTGTGGGGTGACATTTTCTTGTACTGAGTTAAAAATGGGAATTGGAAATTTAATTCTCATCTAAATAACTAGTATACACTATATTCCACAAACTGCTGTGATAAGACAGATGACAGATCTTATATGTATGTAAATGCTGTCTTGAGAAACACATCATCTGCATGAAAAGTGTTGGAGGGGGGGCATGTTCAGATTTTTCATATCCCTATTGGTACCCTTTTACCTGCTTTGTTTGTCAGTTTACACAATCCTAGCCCATGACATAGTAATGATGTCCTGTGGTCAGCTGAGTGGAGCAGGAGAAGGCAGGAGCTTTACTTTGTTGAATTCAGTACCTTCACAATACCTTCTTGCACTTCTGTGTGCTCTCTGCAGCTCTTGGTTTCCTTGTAAACACATTGAGTTCAAGTCCTTTGTATGGTTCTGTTGGTTTTCTAATGAAAATAGGCAGTTCTTATCCTGTTATTGTTTTGTTTGTTGTAGTGTAAGCAATATTTCTTGCCCCAGCTGGGACATGTAGATGTAAGCAGATTGACACATTTAAAGGCGTGTCTGTTATCCTTGAATTGGTTGTGGTCTGTCACACTGACTGTAGTTGTTTGTCATTTGAAGTGCTTGACTTAAAGTCACAATGATACATAGACGGAGGTGGGTGTTTAATTATTTCTGCACATCAAAAATATTAGATCTGTGTGTTGACTGATTGTGGCAGTTGGCAGATCTACCAGCTATAAGAACTCATTCAAGATACTGGTTTGGAGTTGTGTTTTTTTCTCTGGCACTTGGTTGGGGGAGGTGTTGTTTTTTTTTGGGGTTGTGGCTTTTTTTTGTTTGGGTTTTTTTTTTTCACCAGACATAATTCATATCCATATTCCAACAGTGAAACTTTTAAGCAGTTTTTCAGGCTGGAGTAAATTCATATAATTGGTTTTAATCTTGATGACTTTGAAGAGGAGAACAATTTAATCAGTAAAACTGGAAAAGGTTAGAATCCTTTCAGGGAATTTTTAAGTTTGGGCAAAGTGGTTGAGTACCACAGTTGCTGTCCTATATGCTTGTATACGTGATACCATGCTACTTATTCTCTCCTTATTCCCTGAAATAAGATTAAATGCCTCACCCATTGGAAAGAGAGGGGAGAAAAAATCCTATGTAACAGATGGGAAAACGAGGCTCAACAGCTTAGTGACCCCATCTAGCATCATTCATGGAATCTGTTCTAGAGCTACATGAACTCTGATTCCTTGGGACCTACTCCAGTACCTTGACCACAAAGTTACTGCTAGTTCATTCCTATCAGTAAGAGTTACTGTAGGTTGCCTTTGATGCAGGAAACCTCTGTGGTATGCTTAATGCTCCACTTAACTCTTTATGGAGGAAATATGCTACCATTTTTAAAATTATTAATTTATTTATTTATTTATTCAGTGAAGCCATTCAATTGTTTATAAGTGAGTGTGCATCTTAAAAATACATTACTATGGGCTAGGTCTGTTTCCTGTCAGTTTCTAAGTTTAAATTAAAATAAATGTTAAAAGAATACACATAATTTAATCCAAGCATTAATTTATTGAAACATGCTTAGTTATATGCAGGTGATATGAAGAAATAGTATTTTGTAATTTAAAATATCCAACAATACATAGCTCTGAAAAATAAAACCCTCTTTGTCCTGCAAATTCAGGAGGCGGTGGTTTTAGGATGTAAATATTATTTGAATTATTTCTTGCATAACATGTTTTCAAAAATTACTTGCTGTTAGAACTTAGACTTATTTGTGAAACAGTGCTTTTAGCTTCATGGGGATTCTTTCTCCTCCTGTCTTCTTGTAGCTGACTGATACATAGTCACTTCATAAATTCTGAATTTTAGGACATAGTGAAGTTGTTCCACAGCTTATTCTCTCTTCTTAGCAGAATGTATCAAAATAATAAATTATAAAATAAGTGTAAAGGGTAATGCTTTAGTTGACTGCAGTATTAAATTTCACCCTTTGAATTTATCATGCATTCTGAGAAAGCAGCTCACATCTGAAAGCCCGTGTGCCCAACACAGGGCACTGCAGCTCACGGCCTTGCTGTGCCTGCTGGCTGCCCCCGCTCCCTGGGGAAGGGTCTGGCACTTCTCCCTGTGTGCATCCAGGCCTTTGGCAGGAGCCCAGGAAGGCACAGGACATCTCCCTGGGACTGCAGGAGGCAGGGAAGGTGAGGTGCACCTGCCTTCTCACGCAGGTGCAGGCTTGGTAATAAGATTTGTACACTGTCAGGTGCCAGAGGCACTCTTAAGGTCGTGTGTGCAAGCAGAAGGAATTTCTTCTGTTTTCAGGGGTGCAGCAGTTGTTGGATATATTGAGGTAGGTGATATCTGAGGTGTGTATTTCTTCTTCCTCTTTGGAGCAGATGAACAGAAGTGCTGTGTGGTTTTTTGGCTTTGTTTTACGAAGGCTGCTGAATTGATGTGTTAATGTAATCATTGACTACCCATCCACTTGTACAGCTAGTAAACTAAATGAGACTTTCTCTTCTCTGTCTTTTTCTTATTTTCTTGGGTGGTTGGTTGGGGTGTTTTGGGTTTTTTTTGTGAACACATGACCACACGTGATTTGGAGCTGGTTTTAGCTACAAGACTGCTTGTCCAAGACAAAGGTTTTATAACAGTATATGTACAGCATCTTGAGTAATGTTGTGCCACTTGTTTGACCTCAAGATGAGTTAATTCAGAGACTTAAACTTGCTGACAGCTGCAAACCTTTTTACTATTCTTTTCTAACATGACTTGGCACTGTGCTGAACAAATGCCAGTGCAGGAAAGGGGATTGCTTTTCTGTATTGTTAAACTATACTCTTGAGTCATACTAAATAGGAAGAAGGTGGCAAAGTAGATGGGGTTTATGAAATCATGTAGTTAAAGTTGCCCAAGTATCCTAACTTAAAGAAGTTTGGCTTTGTACCTAAACGATTTGCAAGTTAATGGCTTTTATCTGAGGTTGTCTATGGAGAGGCAAGTTTCAACATCCTGTTCTTTTAATACTCAGCAAAGGAAGAAATCAGTCACCTTAGACAATAAAATTGAGAATAAGTTATGTGGAATTCATGGAACTTGAATTAACAAAGTTTTATATAAAAATACTTGTGGGATTTTTTTAATAAGGAGTTTTTAATACTTACATTTACTATTTCTAACAGTATATGCAAAATGTTTTGGGTAAGTGTTATAAGAGAACAACTAGAGAAGTCTAAGATGATGGCTCACTTCTGCTATTTACATCTAGTAAATTTTAATCAGGTCAGGATTTAGGTAAGTGCTTTGGATCTGTGTGGCTTCACAGCTCAGAAGTTAGGGCACAAGTCATTAATTCAGATCCTATTAAAGCCTTATATTTTATTTAAGCTCTGGAATAGATTGTGAAAACTCCTGAAGATTTAAGGACTTAGACATAAATGTCTTGTGAGCAGCATTGTAGGAATAGCTGATCATGCTTTGGTGAGTGGAGATAGATCAGATGACCTCTTAAGGTCCTCTTAGTCTATTTTCAACTATTTTTTGCAGACCTACATTTTTTTTCTCAGGGTAGCTCATTGCTGCTTAGAATAGCAGGTTTGAGCATGCAATTTGAAAGGCTTTTACTGAATGTGGTTCCACACAGTGCCTTGTGTTGCTAACAGCAGATCTGCTAGGAGTGTTTCAGTGGGAATTTCTGTGCTGCTTTGAAAGAAGCCAGAAGCATTGTCACAGCTTTACTCTATCCCAAGACCTTACAGTTCCTGAGCTTTGTCAGTTTAGAGTCCCTTGAAAACATCAGAGACAAAGAGCTCTGATCTATATATACCCAGTGTTTTAATGACTGAATAATAAAAAATACTGGTAGTTCTCATGTGTTTAAATCCAGTAATTGCAGTTGTTGGGTGAGTCTGGAAGTTTTGGTAAATTACCTGCGAGAAGCTTCATCACCTCTGTTACTCATTGGCATGTTAAAACTTCCACATAATTTGTAAAGGATCTGATTCATCTTTTGCTTATTTGTGTCCTCAAAGCATCATTCTGCACTGATAATACTGTTTAATTCTTGATTTAACTCTTGCTAAATTTTGATTAATTGCTAAGTCTAAGAATACAACATTTTTTGTCTTTACTGAGTTTTAAGGTTCTGCTATATGGCACCAATTACATGGGAAAGCAAATAGCTGCCAAGTCTACTGAACTATGTCAGTAGTATAAGGACTGCTTTCTAATTTATATGGTGAGTTCCAGTATTAATAATTAGGAAATGTTGAGTTTAATGGCAGAAGAATTATTGCAAAAGATGCAATTGGTATCAGTTTCTTAAGGGGTTTTTAAGTAGTTGACAAACACAGTCGAGGAAAAAAAGTTTAAAAATTTACCAAAAAGAGTACTTAAACATGCAGAAATAGTCTAGCAATAGTCTAAGTGCAAAGGAGAGATATTCTGGGGGTGGAAGAAGGTATCTAATATCAAAGAAAGCCTGGGGACAAACTTAATGCCCTTCAGAAAAAAAAAATCCTTTTAGACTGTAGAAAAGAGCAAAGTTTTCAGCAAGGTAGGTCCAAATCAATGGAACTTTGATTTGCAAACAGGATGTAGGAATGGAGATGCTGAACTAAATCTAAAAACTTCAAGTGTATATTATCTATCATATTATATGATGAAACTAAGGGGAAATTAGGAAAAATGAGCACGATAGAAAATATAGTGATTTGCCCACTTAATATTTCAATTGATATGGTTTGGATACATGTTAAAAACACTGTAATGGGAATGATGGTTACCTGACATTATTATTAAAACAAGATATCCTGCCCCAGGTTGCTAAGTCCTAATTGTATTTATGGATGCTAGGTGCTGTATTGTACCTACAAAATGACCCACGTGGATCCAGTGCTAATCAGAAAAGTAGATGTGAAAAGCATTAAGTTTACTGTGCAGGTGAGTTTTGCCAGACTTGTGAGATGAATTGGATCTCTTGCAGTAAATGTTGGAACCATAATTAAAAATAAAAAGAGGCATTATGACTTGCAAATCAATATATAACTGTAGTATGTAAAGTGCAGGATATTCAGCGCTTCAAAGGAAGTGGTTGATTGATTGTGGAGGGATGTGGGCTACATTTCCTGGTGTACTTCTTTCTTACAAAGGGTTTGGTAGGACTGAGTTTTCTTGATGCCAGTACCTTAACATATGATGTTACTTGTGACTTCGTCATCCCTAGAGTGTGAGGGTTTTTTATGGGTGTGCATTGCTGGTCCAGATTTGAAATAATTTGAATTTTAAAAAAGCTTTCTTTAAACTGTCTTTCTGCCAGGAAATTCCTAAGAGTTCTTATATCCTGAGAGTTCAGTGGGTTGAAACATATAATTTTTGATTGTTAGAAATATTGATGATGGATTGACTTTTGTGTCAGATGTTGTCAGATCATATGGGGGACATTCATGTACCAGCTGCCTAGTAGAGATTTCCTGGTGTCTGTCTGCTTTATACCTAGTAAAGAACCTGTAGGATCCCTTTGGTTCCTGTCCGTGTTCCTTCAGGAAAACTGCTGGAATCCAGCTGTGTTTAGGTATTGATTTCTACTAATTTAGTGAGATATGGCAACGGGTTTAAAAGCTTTGAGGAAACAAATTTTATACCTTAATTAACATGACTTTTTCCACTGAAAAACAGAATAGGAAGTTGAATCAGAGTGGATTGGAAGATCATTTTGGAAGTTGCCTTTACAAGGGATGTGCACCCGCCCTTCCCTGGCAGAAATTTATTGTTTTTATGTTCAGGCATAAGTAGAAATTTTCTGTAGACATTTTGTGTTATTTCTCTTATACTTCTCTTTTGTTGCCATCTGAAATATGTTTTACTTTTGGAACCAGAGTACTGGGAATAGCCAGATCTTGAATCAATTCTGCTTCCTTAGTTGTCCTGCTATGGGAGGAGAGCACTTGAAGAATAATCAAGGCCTAGAGTCTCTGTCTTTTGAATTAGACTAATCTGAGAATGTGAAAGCTATATATTCAGCCTTCTCCTAGTCTGTATTCATCAGAATATTACATCTGCTCCCAGTCTGTTATGTCATCGAGGCATGCCCCTGGTGCTAGTTAAATACTAGAGGGAGTCTACGCCCAGCAAAACAAAACGTGTTTCATTTGCTCACCTCTCAAGCATGCTGCTGACCTCCTCACTCCACACGGGTTTCAATAGTGCCATTTCCAACAGGAGCCTTTGGGCTTTGCATTTTAACTCCTAAGAAAGGCTGTGCACTTTGTAGCCCTCCTGAATACACAGCTGCTTTCCATTTAATGGTATATACCAGCAAACCATAAATCCTATATACATATTCTTCTTTACCTTACATGGCTCAGACTGTTCTGAGAAAAACTGGTTCTACCATTCAGTGATTCCCTTAGCATAATCATTGCTTGGGTAGACCTGTTTAAAAAGATCTTGCTAATCCAGTGCTCTGGCTCAGACATGACTGCATGGCACTCATGCTGATTCCTTGAGTTTGTTCCTAGTTCCAGTGAGTGTGTTTTGAATGCATTGCTTGAGTTCAGTTGAAAAGTAACTGTAAGGACTGCAGGATTAAACAGGAAAACCAGATTGTGCAAAACAGTTTATTTGTTTTGCAGAAGTTTGCTGTGGTTTTTCTGGTTGACTGTTAAGAAAGTCAGTGAGGTTGAAGATTAGAGCCTTTTTAAAAACAGAGGTTGACCTCGCCTTTTTCTCTTTGATGGGAGGCTTGTCTGAAGTTTCTGAGAGTGGGTTTCACTTCCAATTACATTCAGTTGTCTTAAAATAGTAAATGTGAAAACTTAAACTTATTGTCTGGTAAATTCTTACTTAACCTGCAGTTAATGTACATTATTGTTTAGCAGAATGACTGTTGTAGCAGGAATCACTTTTTCTGAAAATCTGTATGTGGAGTGGAGTCAGTGTAGAGCACATGGTTTTGATATACAAATTGCCCTATTTTAGGCCCCAGAGTTTAGCCATTGTTGTTAGGACGTTATAGACTCCTCCTTTTCAGCTCAAGTCAATTATTTTATTTGTTCTTCTGATTTTTGTTTTGATTGACAAGATCAAAGGAAGCTATCTTGTAGCATGAACAGAATGTAAAGATGTGTAGCTAAAATACAAATGCTAATTTATGTCATAAATTTGAGAAAAGGGGATTTATGTGACTTGTGGCCTTGATGGTAATGATATATGTATACTCAGTATGTTTCCCTGTAAACAAGCTTTATTAAAAACACTCATTTCTGTTACTTAGCTAAGCTGGTATTTTTCTCATTTCCATTTGATAATATTGACTTTTTATGTATCTTAAGGAAGGATAGTACAATACAATATTCACTGCCTGTACACTATAAGTAAAATATACTACAATGTGGGGAATGTGGGCTTTTTGGAGAATCATTTTATCAAATTACCCTTTGCTTTACAGATAGGTTGTATTGACTGCCCTTAACTGAGAGAGCTTTTAAAGATTATATTCACTGCTGTAGAAATATATAGCATATGCCACTGATTTCTTATTAGTCCTCCATCATGGAAAGATGACTTTTGGAGTAGACCAGTCATGCCAGAAATCTCCATTATCTTGCTGAAGCCAGAAAAGATGGGAAAATAGCAATGCTACCATGTGCCGGATGTCTGCACTAAGAAAGACAATCAGGAAGCCCAGCCTTCTTCCCCTCCCCACCACCTAAACAAAACAAACAAAAAACAACCACATTAAAAACCAAAAACCTAAAGAAACACCCCCTCAAAAAAACTCAACCCATCTGTGTCATATTTGAGAAATTCATGATTCCTATAATTTAGCTTTTTCCAGTTGCATCTTCCAGGGGGGGAAAAAAAAGCTCAGGAGAAAAGTTGCTGGAGAGCTGGTAATCATCTGATTGAACATTCAGTGTGCTTGCAATATTTGAAAATTAGAATTCGTAAGTGGTTAGGATTTAATCTGTCACATGTGAAGGACTCCCCTCTAGCCATATGCAAGCTAGAAAATTCTGTTAATCAGAAGTTGTTACAGAAGAATGCTTGGAAGAAGAATTCTGAAGAATTCTGCTGATAAGCTGAGTAGTAGGAGGGAAGGTGTGGATTGAAGCTAAACTCTGAATTTTTGAGCAACTTTTATTAACTTTCTGACATCTAAAAGGTGGACTATACATATACTGTAGATATACACATGCATGTAACTTTCAAGTAAATTAGAATTTGAAAAACATAATTAATTAGACTTTTGAGTTCTCTAGGCAGACAATGCAAAAATGAACTCAAATTCTGCCTCCGTAATAGAAAATGCTAACCATTTTTAAATTTTTCATTTATTTCTAAAAAGATACTGAATTGCTGTTAAACTTTAGGAGAAAACTAAGAATTAATGCCTGAGGTGATGCCCTGTACCATAACTTAGGAAATACATACACATAGTTTTCCTTGCAACTTGCTATTGGTCATGTTTGTTGTGTAAGCAAAGTCATTCAAAGTCTTTCAGGGAAAAATATCTCTTAGAAATTCTCCAAGTATGACTGTATCACTATCAAAAAAAGAAAGCCTTTGTTGGTATTTAAGATTTCTTTTAAAATCTATATGGCTAAATTTCAAATTCAAAAGCCTTTTTCTGATAGCTTGTTAGAATGACCCTTGGGAAAGTAGAGAAAGTGGTAAATGCTGTAAAATTGATGGTAAAATTAGAATTGCATTCAGTTTTTCTAAGTCTACACTGTAGAGTTACTGTAAAGTTTCCTTAAGGTGGAATAAGGGCTGATTTGCTGGTTAAGGTGATAGCTCTTAGAAAGAACCTGTTCATCTGTTCACTTTGTGTGGCTTTTTGTCATTCAGTCTTCAGCAGGTTTAACTGTTTTGCAGAAGTTGTGGTTATGAAAAATGTCTAGCTGTGTAGTAGTGAGGCTTCAAATGCCAGGTGGTTTTATATATTTCTTACTGTGACTTCATCCAGGTGGAGGATACATAAGGATCAAAGGAAGAGTGGCATTACACACCAGCAATAGGGAGTTTTCCGTGTTTGCTTTCAATTACCTTCTTTAGTAGAATATGGAGAGGAGAGTACAGTAACATGCTACAAAAGCCTATCTCCAATATATTTATTTCTGTACTTGGATTCAGTATTTATTTTCACTTTCTGTGTCTTTTTTACAGAATGGACAGCAAATTGTGGATGAACCGATGGCAGAAGATGATATCAACCAACAAACTGTGAGTAAATGATGGCTATAATGAAAATAGTAAAATATTGGAGCACACTGACATCACTTAATTTGTAGGCCATTTGTCACTAGTGTTTTGTTATTTGAATTTACTGGACATGGGGTGCACTCTCAAATCTTAATATTTTTCAGAGAGGTTTTTTCTCACTAACTCAGGTCTGGTTTGGTATCCTACTGTTCTCAAAACTCATTCCTCAGCATTTAATAGTGTTTCAGGGAAGGTCAAGGGTGAGGAACAACTGTGAAAGTGTAGTTTCCATTGTGCTTGTTGAAAGGCATTCATAAAAGAAATTCTTAAACTAGGCTTCTTAAAAATAGAGATTGTTACTAAAGAGAGGATCAGTGAACCTTCCTGACTGTGATATTTTTTAAGGTTCCTTGTCCTCATGTCAAACTTGCAGTTTACAGAATTTCATAATGTGAAGATACAGAGTTCAGTTTTCTTGTTGCATTGCCTATGAATTTTGTCAAACATCAAGTTTACCTGTACTTTTGCGTTAGAGAGTACTAGCTGAATGCTAAGTCTGGTGATAAATGGCTTTGCCTGTAAAAACAATTTTTTGAAACTCCATATGACTTCAAGATTCCTATGCTGCTTTTGGATATTGTGCAGACTTCAGGTTGTGAGTAGATGGTCAAAGCTGTTTCCATCTATACAGCGTGGATATAATTGCAACACAATGGCAGTTTCTCTCTCTGCTGAAATCGTGCAGAGACAGTTGAGATAGTAAGTTGCTTTTTCCATCTTCTTCTTCAAATGTACCTGTAATAGATGTAACTCTTAATCTGACATGAGAACTGGGTGACTGCAAGCCTGCACTGCATAGCTGTTCTTGGTTCCTCTTCATAGCATCAGTGCTCTGCTGTATGTACCACAAAATGAAGAAATGAGGCAACTGCTGACAGGTGACTGAAGTAGTGCAGTGTTAACAGTAACAAAAGAACAGTACTTGTGTGTTTGGAAGGAAACACTAGGAGACCGTTTGTTCTAATATTGTCTAATAATACAGACTACAATGCTTACTTGAATTCTTATGTAAACTAGAACATATCTTTGGGAAAGTGTTCCATTTTGCTTTGGTTGTTAATTTATTTTGACTTGTGCCATTGCTTGATTATTTCCTTGTTTTGAGTCTGGAACTTAACTATTGTATTTGGTTTACAAGGCAAGGTTTTGGTGGGGAGGGTTGATCTCTGTGAGAAGTCAGAGGGATTTGCACCACCATGTAGGGCAGAGCCAGATTCAACCAGCTCCAAAATGTGCCCAGCACTGGCCAAAGCTAAGCCCATCAACCACGTGGGTGGAGATCTGTGATATCATGTTTAGGGTAAAAATTGTTATGTTGTGTCTGTGAGGGCAAGGAGTAAAATACGTGTGGGAGTGGGAGAAACAGCCCTGCAAGACACCAAGGTGAGTGAAGAAGGAGGAGCAAGGAGCTGCTTTGTGTGCCAGAGCAGAGATTCCCCTGCAGCCCCAGAGACAACCATGCTGAGGCAAGCTGTCCCCTGCAGCCTGTTGGAGGATTACAGTGGAGGTGATCTCCACCCTGCAGGCTGTGGAGGACTCCACAAGGACTCCACACTAGAGCAGCCAGAGGTGTCCTGAAGGGAGCTGCAGCCTGTGGAGAGCCCATTCTGGAGTAGGCTGGTGGCAGGAACTGCAGCCAGAGAAGCCCATGGAGGAGCAGGTTTTCTGGCAGGACTGCAGCTCATGGGGGACTTAGATTGGAGCAGTCTGTTCTTGAAGAACTGGACTTTGTTGAAAGGATCAGTGCTTAGAGCAGGGGAAAACAGGAATTAGTAGAAACAGTGTTAACTGATTGCAATTTCCATTCCACCTGTGCTGTTTGACAGAGAGGAGGAAGAAGAGTGGTATCAGCCTGAGAAGAAGGTGGGGGAGGAGAAAAAAGTGGTTTTAGTTTCATCTTTGTTCCTCACTATCCTGAGAACAAGTGAAATAAATTTTCCCTGAATTGGTGCTCTTTGGCCCATGGTGGTAGCTGGTGTGTGCTGTCCCTCTTCAGGCAGTGCATGAGCTTTTCTTCTACGTGTCCTGCTCAGGAGGGGGGATTGAGAAAGTGACTGCGTGGGTTTCTGGCAGCCAGCTAAGGTTTATCCCTCAAAATTTTTGAACTTCTCTTTCAATATTTGATAACTACAGCATGCTTACAAATGTTTCCCTGTACTTCCAAACTGCTGCTTTTTTGGTGAGCAACTGATTTTAATACAGTATTACCATCAAAAAGTTAAAACATTCCTTTAGTATTTTTTCTGTCATGCTTGAGCTGCTTGGTTAAGATCTAGCTTTTTAATTTCTCAGACCAATATTTTTGCATTTATTTCTAGGCTGTGGTGGTAAAATGTTGCCAATTGTGTTGTCAATTAATCTAGGGGGTTTTAAACAAGATGTTACTACAGATGCTCAGTCAGTTATAACTGGAAGCTAACCAGTGCTGTCAGTCAGGTGATAAAATACTACTTGAGCTGGGATGTGAGATTCTGTCAGTGCTTTATAATCTGTTTGGGGGCAAGATACAGACCATTTTAAATCACCACTGAAACTCATTTAAGTTGTTCTGTTTAACTTTGCGCTTGAATGGACTTGGGGCACTTACATAATTGCTAACAATTTATGAAATTTCTCAGCTGTAACTGAGTAGAATGCCTAGGGTGTACTAGCAAATCAGGTGAGAACACAAAATACTTTTGTAGGTGTGTAAAGTATGCAAGTTCAGGATAGAAAGTTGCCATACTTCTGTGGAGATAGAAGGTGGAAGCTTGGAATCTGCATCCTTTTGCTGTCTTAAGTGGTTAGATAGAACAATGATGATGCAAATGAGACAGGAAGCTTAAAATAAATATTCAAACTTAACACAGTTCTGTGTAGATAGGAACTCTCTCTAATATTCTGTGTATCAGAAGAGAAATTGTTTCATTACATCTGTGCTCAAAAGTAAAATTAATTAACAGGAAAGCCTGAGTTACATGGCTGTGATTCAAATTTGGTGGTAGTTTTAGAAAAAGCAGGAAATATAAAGACACCCATTTCTAAGGCATCCAAGATGCTGTATGATTCAAAGTCTTGCTTCTTTTAAAAGGGGACTTATTCAGTATTCCGGTTTTATTGCAACAAGTGTGCTGATTATATCTGACTTTATAGCTTGTTGCCAACATTTTTTTATCTGTATCTCATAAATGACCTGGGACCAACAGGAAATAAACGTAAGAACAGCTGGCTGATGCTGAACCTAATGTGAAAGCTTAAGTGGACGTTATTGAAAGGGGAAGCTATTTAAAGCCTTTTATTTGCTACCTTTCTCACTCTTGCGCTGTCTGCCATTGCTTTTTGTACCTCTGTGTCCATAGAGATTGAGTAAATTAACTGAGCCAATTAATTGTTTGGAGCTGTTGCAATCATGCTGCAAGCTTTATTGCTAGCTGAAGCTAACCAGAAACTGCAGCTAGTCTAGCAGGTGACTTCCCATTTTGTGTGTATGCAAAGGGCATATCATATTTGTGCTGTGTTCTTTGTGTTCTGTTATCTGGAATTTGTGTACCTGATAAAGCACTTAGTACAACTGATGCATTAATATTGCATTCTACTAGCTTAAGCCTAATTATTAAATATATGAAAAATATTAGGTTCCAAGAATTTGTAAAAAATTTACTTTTCGCTAGAAGTGAAGTTTTCATTCATAAGTTGCAGGAAAATTTCTTTTTGGTAACCTGCAAGGACTAAAGGTTGGGTTTTTTGCAGTACAGACAGAAGTGGAACCTATTCAGGCTCAAACTTGTGATAAACCTCTCTTCAGTGCAGGTGGTGGGGTCATATTACTACCCTTGATTTCTTGCTTTAGCCCTACTTTTGAACACACAGAATTAAAGCATACATAGAATTAAAATTAAATCAAAACAGATCATGTCGAAATATGTTGATCGGGTTGATTAAAAAATTAAGTCTCAGTAGCTGTCATCTCCTTACTATAAATATATAACTAAGGTAACAATGGCTAGTCAGTGGGTAATCAAATGGTAGAGTAAGAAATTCTTGCAAAGAGAAGTCAGTAGTTTAAAAAGTATTTTTCTTTTCTTTTTTTTTTTTCCTGGTAGAATTTAAATAACACATCTGTTTGCAGTCAGGAGACATGACAATTAAGACAATTGTCTTTCCAATCAATGTTTTTTTTATTAAAAGAGTTTAAAAGAAAAGTGTCATCTTAAAAAAGGTTTCAGGATACATTGGAAAAATAACCTGAAGCATGTGGACAATACAATTTGATTGCTGAAGTATTGAATTTGATTGGTGAGTGCTGAGATTCTGTATTTTACATGCATGTATACCATACAATTTACACAGAATCTATAAAGCACTGGAATGGGGATGTCACAATAAGGAGAGGGAGATCATTCATCAGTTACAGCCATGGGCAAAACAGTACCCATAACTCAAGCAGTAGTACTAAATCCAGAGTGTTCTAGGGTAATCTCATTTGTTATGTCTTCGAAGATATGTGAAAATAATGTAGGATGAAAATGTTCATAGTCCACAATCCAAGTTTTGGATTTCTCATTATTTACAGACTGATACTTAATTTTAGCTGAAACAGTTACTTGTGTGGGTGCTTGTAACAGCTTGGATTAGAAATACTAAACTTGTACTTGAAAGCATTCTGTAGTTCTTACATTCCTTTTAGTGTATTCTACTAAATATACTTAGGTATATGTACATATGTATTTAATTCTATTACAAATTACTTGATTCTTGAACAAATAAGCTCTTTTTAGGCAAACAATTTACATCTGTAAAAATTAAATACAGTCATTTCCTTCTCAGTGGCCAGATTGCACTTTGTAAAAGGCAGAATGGGGGTTTTCTTGTCTAATATGATGAAAATGGAAATTCATTATCTTCCAAAGCACTTTACTTGGCTGAAACTTGGATGAATTTTGTTACCAACTTGGTGACATGGTGCATCTTACCTTCCTGAGAATAAACTTGCAGGTCCCCATGTAAGTAAGAAGTTACAGCATCCTTGTAAACAGTGCAGACCACTTGGTCTGAGATGTTAACTCTTAGATTTCAAACTAATATATGAAGAAGGGAGGCCCTGGAATACGTTTTCGCCCCCAAGACGTCATCAGGTGTTGTGGGAAGGTTACAGAAAAACTTGCTTTAATGTGTTCTACTGGATTTTGTGGGTGACTTATTTTGCATTTAGTGTCTTAGATGCAGAGTACTTTCTGGATCTTGGTCAGAAAATTTGAATAATTTGAGAGTATAAGCAATGTTCAAAGTCAAGCTGCTTACTTATTACATAGAGAGAAAACAGATGGTAGCCCTGCAAAGCCTGTAAACTGACAGATGGAAGCTGCCACACCCCCTGTTTAATAGAATATTGCTGCTTTAGCTACACAAATGTATTTATTATGAAGAAAAGTATATTATTCAGCTTCCAAAAACTCAAAAAATTAGCTCTCTGTTCCTCAACTCTTGACCTTTGTCAAACAAGGGCTTTTCATTCTGTATATGTGCTGGTTCTTTGTTTTTTTGCAAATGATTGAAAGCAATCCATATGGCAGAGCCTTGCTTTTCTAGCACTGTAAAGACTTAATTTGTATTGTTACACTTCTCAAGCTGAGGGTATTGTCAGCTTACCTGATGGACTCCACTTAGATTAAATGTTTCAGCATCCAGTGAAAGTCAAGGATTCCCAAATGTTCTGTATTGCTTCGAGAGTTCCTCAGCATTTTCCAGTGCTCACGCTGCCTGTAGTGTCTGTGAGCTCTGTTGTCTTGAAAGTCTAGACAGCATTTCTCTTAATTTTTGTAAACTCGATCATCCAATTTAAACAATGAGGAGGGGAAGATGGGAGATGGACTGACTTTATATTTCTGTACTGGAAGAGAAGGAAATGCATTGTGCAAGTGGAGTTCTGTAGTTGACAGAACTTTGACTGACAGGCATACCACATTCCCTTTGTTTTGGAGACAGTTGTGTCTCCTGATAAACAAGTATAATACAAATCCTTATCAAAGATTTTAAGGTAGGGAAGCCACTTGCTGGAGCAATTTGTTCTTTTTATCAGAGACTTTCTGTTGGGGACTGCTGCCCTCTAACCTGTCTCCTTCGTATACGAAGGAAAATTTAAAAGGGCAAGCTCTCTTCTGAGAGATTCTCAAAGTGAGTTGTGTAGCTTATATCTTAATGTTTCTGGTTGGCTGCTGGTGCTCTTTGGGAACCATGCAGGCTGTGTTCTCCCAGAACACAAGAAATTTCTTCCACCTGCCAGACTCTTGCCCGTTATAGGAGAACTATTGTTGTGAAGTAACCCCACTGACCCCTGAGCACTGTGCTTTGTACTTCTCAGGGAGGTCACATAAAAGGTTTTGGAGAGCAGTAGTCAGTAATTGTACAAATGTTTCAGTTGAAATGCCTTATTTCTGTCACTCTTGGCAGATACAGTGTATCTGCCGCAAAATAGCTCTTACAGCCAAAAGATAAGAAAATTATTATTTACTCTATGTGTCTTTTCCTCTTTAAGGAATATTGTAGTTAGAGCAGCTCTTACCATTTACTCTCCATTTTTGCCTTTAGCTCTTTTTTGGTACCACAGGGTTTAATTTAGTGACTTGAAGATTACTGCTCGCTGCTTTTAGTGTAATTGTATTTATTCTTGACAAGGTAAAGGCAGAGAGCTTGAATGGTTTCCCATTTAAATTTCTTTTAAGTTTTTCAAGTGCAAATAACTATATTGCTGTTAAACTGCAAAATCAAATTCTTGAGGCATTTCAGTTTTGAAGGAAGTAGCTGCAAGTTTGAAACAATTGAAGAGAGGAAAGCTTCAAGTAATTTTTATGCTGTTTATGAAATATTTAAAATCCTTATGTTGCAGTAAGCTCCTTGTGTTCAAGAAGCTTTGTTCATTTTGAAACTAATATTTAATAATTCTTCATGCTGTGTTACTGCTATTGTAGGAAAGACTTCTTCCAAAAAGGCTTTACCACACTGGACTGTAAAAAACACATTGGCATTGAGGACTTCTGAGCCCTGAGTTGAGTCACAAAGTCCTCCTTTGTGCAGTAGTAGTTCCTGAAGGCCTGTGTTTATTATAATAATCATTGTGTACATTTGGCACACAGAATTTGAAAGATCATCCCTGCAGATGTGACACAAATAAAGACCCAGAGGAGCACAAGAGAACACTAAAAGGGCACAATTTGGCTTCTGGGATATGGCTAAAGTCAGGTCTTCATTTCACCTTTCCATTTTGACAAGAGGATCTTGGCTCACGCTGGGGAGACGTGTAACCCCAATTTAAAGGAAAAGCTAGAAACTGATACTGTAGGGAGCCAGGATGTGGGATAGAGATAGCAGCAATAGCACTTAAAATTACTGGTTTTGTCTTCTGAAGAGAAAATATAACAAAAAAAGCAGCAATCCAGATATTTGTTAGAACCCAGTCAAGGGAAGCTGTCTGCAGGGTGGGTTTGTTTTCATGTCTTGTGCAGGCAGGAGGAGGGTGTCTTGCTGTATGTTTCCTTTGATACATAGTCACTGAACGGAATCACCTGGATATGTTTATAGCTGAATACTTGGATATGCCTTCAACTAAAGGTCTTTACTTGCCTTTGTTTATTTATTACTTGAAAAACAGTCTCGTTCCACTAAAGGAGCATGCACTTTGAAATTCATTGTTTTATCAAGTATCAAAAAAGCTAACTATAGTGTCAATATTTAGGAAAATATCTCCCATACTAAATCTAGAGAGATTAAATTAAAAACTTCATCTCTTACTCTTTGAAGTAACTGGATTGAAATCTAATTCCTAGAACATTTGAAGTGTTTGAGGCTTTTTAACATTGAAAGAAAACTTTTTTTTTTTACTTCAAGAACTTCAGTCTCTACAGAGCAATACAATATTGGTGCATAAGTCAGACATTTGAGCTGGGCAATCCAATTCAAATATTTCTGCAGTTTGCCTTGGCCTAGAACATCTGTGTAGCATTTTCTATGTGCAGGATTTCAAAGGACCGGGCACAAGGTCATTTTGGTCCTCTAACTAAACTCTAGTAAATAAAAACAATCTTTAGGCATTCTATGCATTGAAGTCTGTATGGTGGTGGTATGTGAGATCTTAAAATGTTTTGTGAAGTTGAATTCATAAAAATACAATTATCACATATAGGACTTAAAATACTTGCTATTGTGTTTAATCAGTGAAATGTTGCATAGTAGTGTGATTTCTGAAAGAGATCCTGGTCTCTTTTGTTCTTTTCTGGGAACCAGGAATCGGTAACATCTGCAGCAGCCTGTTGCTATCAGGCAATCTGCTTACATTTCCTGTGCTGATCTCTGTAAGTATCAGCAACACGAGTACCACTGCTGCCAGTCTTTCTTTATCGCAGCTCTGTGTGTCTGCGTGTGTGAAATCAGTGTCTTTTTTTAAGGTCTTTTCTCTTTTTTTTTGACCTTTTTTTCCCCCCTCTCCTCTCTCCCCACCCCCCAGCTGTGTCTGACTTGCCTGACAGGAAATTTTCTAATTGCCGGAACAGCTGGTCCCAGCAAAAACGCCAGGGTTGGTCTTCCCTGCTAGACTTGGGATCGCTCAGTCAGAAAATCCAAACATCATGGTGTCTTAGTCATGCTAAAGTTTCTGGCTCTGCGTGTTCGCTCTGTTCGGGTGAGCTTAGTTTCTTATTTAAGAGAATTAGGGGAAAAGGGGGGAAGTTTTACTTTAATGTCTCAATTCAGAGCAGTTTTAATCTTTCACTGCTTGGGGATCAATGTTGTTTGCATACAAAGCGTTTTGTATCTCCTTCAAAAAAAAGTCTGTGGTATGTTCATATGTTGTAGAAGTTTCTGAGATACCTGCTGATAATTTAGCCTTTCCTTAGCCTTAAGAAATTGTTATCTATATGTAAATAATGTAAAACATATATTCCAGGGGGAGGTGGGAGGTGTTGAATGTGGATTGCGCTGTATGTTTTCCCTGAGAGTCAAGTTTTATTAACAACTCCTGAAATTTTAATACTTAGTGGTAATTTTAATAGTTACATCTTCATATAGTACTTTATACTGTAAAATATGGCTCTGTGTGGTGATAGTTAAAATAACTCAGGCTTATTAATATCTTAAATTTACTTCTGAAATGGTATGAAGTGTGGTGGTGCTTGCATAACAGGGTTATTTCAACTTTTAAACAATAGTTTAGTGATAGCTTAATAATAATAATAATTTAGTGATAGTTATATAATTTGTCTTGTTGGGCATATATTTAAGCATTAAAAAGTTCGGTTTAAGTTGAGGAAAAATTACTAGTGGAGTATTGTATCATCCCAAGTACTGTTTCAGAGCTATTTACCATTACATATAAACATGCAATGGGACAGAACATTTTATTGTTGGGAGTCAAATCAGTGTTCGCATTTATCCTCCTGTAAGTCTACAAATACTTTCAGTGAGGGGATAAAAAACCTAAAACCCCCTGATCTTCTTGTGTCATGACTTAACATCTTAAGTGAAATTCTATTAACTTGTAAAAGTGCTAGACGCCTACTAGCCCATGTACTGGTTTAAACAATTTGTAATAATTTTTACAATGCATATTAAAAAATGAAATTGAATTTCTTGCTGTAAGTGAAACACCAGAACAAGACATGAATGTAAAAGAATAGAACATAGGTTGCAACATAATCAAGGGTTTATCAACTTATTGTCCTGAATTTTCCATAGGCGACATGAAAGTTATTCCTCAGAAATTTGGTCAAAAAATGACATTGTTTTATCTACTTAGAGCAGCCTGGTTAGGTTGTCTTCAACATTCTGTTGATTTTAAAGTCTGGTCTGCTAACTATTGCAGACCAAACTAAAGGTTTTCAACCCATATAGATTTCAGTATATGTGTTGGAAATTATGGCAATAAAACAGGATTCATAACTTCCATAGATTAGTGCTGAACATGGTCAGGGATTATTTTTCCTTCTAAACAGTTTGGAACTCTAACTTTTAATTAGTTTTTTTTTTTTAATTGCAATTCTGTGAAATGTAAGTGCTTACAAAGTAGGAAAAAAACTTCTATCAGAGTTACTGGGAAATGAAAGTTCCACCCAATGAGTATTTTTTTCCAATGCTGACGAGCACATTTCTGTTCATGAGATAATTTTGTGCTGTTTGATCAAAAGAGAACTGCATTGCAAAACTGCTTTTGGTGACACTGAGCTTTTAAAATGCTTACAGGAATTCCTCAGTTTACCTGCAAAACAACCTCCTGCTCACAGATCCATTGGGAAGGAAGGGATAGTGTCCTACTTCTGTCCTGGCCTTTTATATTTTCATTCTGAGGAAAGAAAGCATTTTCAGAATTACACTCCCAGCCTGGTAAACCACATTTAGCCGTAGGGCCTTCCTTACCTGTCCTCTGGCTTGTTTCTCTGGGACAGGATTCATGCTTCAAACTCCTGTCTTGCTTCATCTGTACAACCAAAAGAATGGGAGTTCTGTCTCAGTAACCAGCTCTGCAGTCTTCATTCTGTGAGTTGGCTACAAACTCATAGAATGACTTTGTGGATCAAATACAGACATAGACATCCTTCTAGATCTCAAAATTGTTGCAGAAAAAGCAAGAAATGAAAAAGAGTAGAAAGTGGGTAAGGAATAAATACATAAATACAATATTTTCTTTGTTATCTCTACAAATTGTTTTTCTCTGAGAGACTTAACAATTCAAGAATTCCAAAAAAAGCCCAGACTTGAAATTAAACATTTACAAGTAAAGTTTTCTTTTAGGAAACCTTACTTTATATCAGGTAAAACAATAGATGCTGTCAGCAATAAGTGATATGATGTTAGTTGAAATGTTATCTTTTTCCAGCTTCTCAAAAGAAGCAAAGACATAAATTGTGAAAGCCTATATTTCTGACTTTAGATGTCCACATTTAAAACTTCTGCTCTACTCTTGCATTTCTTTGGTAGTAGTGTAAAACAGACAACATACACAGAATATCCTTACATCAGCTAGACTTAATTTTATGCATGGTACTGCTTTGCTTTTTGTTGTATTGGAAAAATTGCCACTTCAGAAGCAGGATTTTTAATCAGCTTTTTAGAACAATTGTTTGTGTATGAGCATATAAGTAGTGATTAGTTCTATTAAGTGACTAAAATGGAATATTAGCCACAGATACAAAGAATGGCTTTTAGTCCATGATTTAGCTCACTAACACTGCTTACCAAAGCAATGGGAGATTTTGATGTACTTGTTGGAGTGTGAGTTTTATTTTTAAGGTAGTTTTGATTGTGAAAATAGGAGTATAAAAAGTATAGAATGTATGAATGTGTATAAGAGGTGTCTAAGATATTTAAATAATACCTAGACTGGTGCACTCTTCACATTTTTAACTCCCATTTTTACCTTAATGAAGATTTCTATGAGCTCTAATACAAGAGGTAAAAGTAATTTGTTTTCAGTTTGTTGGCTCTTTATTACTTCAAAAAGTATAGCTCAAAAGGAGGTTTCATTTCTGCAGATAATGCTGAGAATCCTATGTTCATAACAAGTTGGGAAAGTAAAAATGAATCTAGGAGACTTCCTGACTCAAGGGAGGGGAGGAAAAGGAAATTCTGTATATGAGCTGGGGAACTGTGCCAACATTGAGTCATCCTTTTAAAATCACTTGATATCCAATAAGCTTACTGTCCTTACAGGATATAACTGCATTATGTAACTTCAGCACCAAGGTTTAATATCATAGTCAATACTTCAGAAATGGTTTATTTGATTATGGGGATCAACATTATGATGCCTGTGGTTGACAAATATTGCCATGTCCAGCAGAGCTCTTGGTAGTACAGTGAAGGCTAACAAAGTAGTAAAACCTATAACCATTGTTGGAGCTGTGTTAAGTAAATTGCTGGGGAATCCATTTTTCTGTTTTCAGCCTTACCTGTGCTTGTAGTGAATGCACATGTGCTGCAGGAAAGTGCATTTGTCTAAAGCAAGCAAAACATACCTGAAAAGAGATAGAGGGGGTGCAAACAAAGCTGCTACTTCCATAATGGAAATGGAAAAATCTCTTACTACATAATCAATACTAACGAATGAAAAATTATAAAAGCAGTATCTTTGCTGATGCACATTTTTCAAGAGAAAAAAAAAGATTGCAAATAGCTCCTTATTCATTGGATTTGCTTTTTTGAAAATTGTGATCAACAGCATACACTGATTTTTAGGACTGATACACTGATTTGGTCTTATCTTGAAAAATGGCTGATGTTTGGGGAAGGTGTTCAATATGGGCCAATATGGTTTTGACTTAATTGCTATGATTAAAGCTATTGAATGGATTTTTTTCCTTTGATTCCTGACTATAGAAGTTGAAGTTCCAGAACTGTGATCTTTCCTTATGGTGATTCTGGCTATTTCTCGGGTGTAAATTATCCCCATATAAAATAGATACAAAAAATACTCTAATATGGGATTTTAAACAGAAAATATTCATTAAGTAGTTCCCTAAAGAGTTTCTGATGGGATCCTACCAACATTTTCTATCGCATTAATAGGGTCTGTTTAAAAGAAGTATTAAATTCACAATATTGGCGCAGTTAAATGCTAAATGGTGTATTAAGAAAACAATGTTGCCCAGTTTGGGGGGGTGACTTTGTGGGGCAGTGACTTGGAAGGAGGCTCAGTGCCACTAAACTGAGCCCCGTGGTTGTCCCTCAGCAGCTGTGCTCCCTGCAGGGCAAGGCAGGATTGATTTGGGCTGTGGAAGTGTGGGAGCTCCTGCTCTGTGTGCAGCATAAATCAGGGATGCAGAGCCTTCCCTAATAACATGAACAGTCAAGTAGTAAAACTAAAAAATTCAGGGGAGACTTTACAAGAACAGGAGCTGGAAAAACACTTTCCATTGAAAAAATCTGAAAAAAATTCTTAAGGAGCAAATTGTCATCACTAAGACTTCTGTCTGTAAGTAACTAGATGTCAAAGATGGTTCTGTTTTGTACCTTCTTTACTCTGTTAAGACCAGTACAGAATTAGCAAGTAAAGGTGAAACCTGGGTAATGCTAGAACCAGGATTATCAGTATTTAATTTCTCCAACAGTTGCTTAAGATGGCTTAGCTATTATAAAGGTTTTAATGATTTATTGAGATTAAAATATATTAATCTTCTTATCTAATGCTTACCTTAAAGTCTTAGCCTCATTTTTACAGTTTTTAGATAGCATGTCAACAATGCTTGATGTCTGGGAAGAACTTTTATGATTACTGGAACCATCCAAGGATTTGTTTCATGTGTCAGATTTCCCTCCCACTAGGTTTTGATGAACTTGAGTATATATAGCCACATCTGTCCTAGTTATGTGTGCTTCTTATTGGAAAATGGCAGTTTACTTAAAAGTCCTACTGATAGTCAAGTTTTTTCTCAGTTCTAAAAGTAAAGATACTACAGGGCTTTCTTTCTGTCCAGAAATTATGTTGTAAAATTCAGAGGTTTTATTTTTAATGAGTGTGAGGGTAAGGTTTTCTCCTTGTTCCTTTTTGATGTTCTTTATTTCATAATTTCCATCTCTGTTAGGTGCAGAAGGGATTGGTATGTGGCCTTTTACTTTCTTCAACCGTGAAACCTTTTATTCTGATGTTACAGGTTTGGTGTATTTCTTGCTATATTTTGTATAGCCAACAGTACAGAGGGAAGTGTTTTGATCAGTATTTAGTCATCTGCCAGCTGAATTCACTGCACTTCTGTGATTTTCACCTTCATTTTGTGGGAAAATGAACATGTAGCCAGCCTTGTTTTGCACACAGTTCTTGAGAGTCCCTTCTTGTACCAGCGTGCGGATGTTGTGTGTTATCTTCAATATCCCCTTCCTGATGCAAAGGACTCAAGATAGGATAGTTATTCATCACATGGCTCATGCAGTAATGACTTCAGGGATTTTCTAAATCAACCTTTTGTAAAGAGAACTTTCTCAGAAATCTGTTTCTGACTTTGTTCCAGGTGGAACTCGGGTATGGTGAAGGAGTAATTTATTTGTTTAGCCTTTAGCTGCTGTTACTCCTTTTTTGTCATCCAATAAGAACATCCATTTTCCACAGTAGTGCATCTCAGAGTAATCCAAGAAGTAATGCCAATCGTTTTGAAGTGTTTCAACATGTTAAATAGAATGTTCTTTCAAAAATCTTAATCTATAGGTACTTGTGACACGTACTGCACATACCTATCTTTGATCTTGGTATGATAAAAAAATTAAACCTGCCAGTTTTTTTGTTATTCTCTGCATAGTTAATCAGAAAGATTTTTTTTTCCATTTGATTTTCTTTTTAATCTCACAGTGTCATAATCAAATAAAATCTTCTGGACCCTTCCCACCCCCAATCTTGTTGTGCATACCTATCTTTGTTATCTTTGGCTATCTTGCTTTTGGTTAGCTGTTTAGTTTAATTTCACTGAAGCTGACAGCAGAGACTGCAGTCTGTATTTCTGTTTAGGATGGCTCCAGTTTACTTTCAGAGTCACGTGCTGTTGACTTTAATGTTTGAATGTCTTAAGTTGTAAATGTTTCCCTGTACTTTTTTTTTCCCCTTACTTTCCCAGTTCTATGTCACTTCACTTTACATCCCTTAAATGCCATCTGTGAGTAGGAGCAATTTAAATACACTGGCCCATTATTACTTTTGCCTTAAAACTTTACGCTTTTTAGGTAGTTGTTAGTTTTTTCCTTTGGAGTAATTTATGCATATCATAATTTTAATTTATACTTTCAGTATATTGAAAGGTATATACTCAAGTCTTTGTCACTCATTGTGAAGCTGATCAACTAATTGTTCTTTTAATAACTGTTATCTAAAATATGCTGTCATTACGATTAAATGTTTAAAATATTTCTACTCATACGCCCATAACTTTGAGTATCTAGAAAGGGAGAAATCTGTCTTCCAGAAATACCTAAATAAGCATTCCATACATAACACAGCAGTTTATTCTTTGATGTTCTATTTAAGTTATAATTCACATCTAGTTATTACACTTCTTTAAGAGTAAATTCTTGCTGAATTTCCTATTTCTGTGCCAGTATTTTGAAATTTCTTTGCCAAGCACATGTTATCATGCATGTTCACGTTTTGCTTATGATTTTTTTTCAGGAAGCTGAGGCTGAGAATTTTAGGTGCAGTGAGACTCCTATGATGTTTGGATGTTTCCTTATTCTGAATGGCTTTCCTCTTCCTGCTATAAGAGCACAGATCTGATCGTGTGCTGACTATTTAGATTTTTTGGAGTATTTCCTTATGAATTATTTTACCAATATTGCAGCATACAGTTGTTTTTGTTTTTAATCTTTAGGTAATTTTTTCTCTGTCCTTTTTACATAAAATTTGTAGAGTAAGAATTC
This sequence comes from Aegithalos caudatus, assembly GCA_013389925.1. Taxonomy (NCBI): domain Eukaryota; kingdom Metazoa; phylum Chordata; class Aves; order Passeriformes; family Aegithalidae; genus Aegithalos; species Aegithalos caudatus. The sequence continues at coordinate 145,345 of WEIU01023542.1, forward strand.
CATATTTTGAGATGCTATTTAAACACTTAACGAGTGTTGCAATGGTATTGTGGATTTTACTGGTAGTTCTCCTAAATACCAGTTCAGAGTCCAGTTTAGTGGTCCTAGACCAGCTTTTCAGCTCTATGTTCCAGCTCCTGGAACACAGTGCTCAGAAAAAGCTCTGCAGATAACATACAGCTTGTTCTGCACTGATGAGCTTATGCCATCCAGCTCTGCATGGGCCACTTCTTTACACAGCAGTCTTCATGTCTCCTACTGAAAAATCAGAACTCTGAAGGGTAAATTGCAGAAGAGTCTTTGTATAGATAAACTCATGTTTTTCTCTTGCTTTTCTGGGCTTTTTCATTACAACAGGGAAATATGTACCTAGTAAGACTCTGTTTCTACTTCCTTTAGAGTTTAAAGTCTGGTTTTCTTTTAACACGTTATCTATTAGTTGTTCCTGTAATAAGATCTCAGAACAAATACACCTATTTTATGTTGCAGCAGAGTTAACTTACTCTTGAATTAAAAGTGAAGATAAAGGAAATTCACATAAATTCAATTACTAGAAGCAAAATGAGCATTTAATGTTCATTAAGTACCTAAAATATTGGGTTTTTTTCCCAACAACATGATTAGGCTATTATTTTTATAGCCTGATAATGATTAGTTTTTCACTGCTTCCCTTGAAGGTCCTTTTCTTGTGTTACTGACAAGCATGTTTCCTATTCCAACTTGCAGCTGATTACTTAAGATAAAAATGAGTTGCCCTTGGTGTTGCAGAATTCCCCCTTTTTTTCTGTAAAATTTTTTTGATTCAGATTTTGTTTGTGCCATATGGTCCATTTGATGTTCTTTCCTATGTGTATGTGTGTGTTCTTGTGCATAGACATATATTGTGAGGTATATTACCATAAGCTTTCTTATATGGAGGTACTACCCAGAATAGTTCTGACTTGCAGACTGTATCAGGAAATTATTCTGGAATATTGTATTTTAAACTCATACCTAAACTTGTTTGTCACTTACTTCCTTTCTAGGCCAGTGTTGATTTAACACTATTACATTGTTAAAGAAACTCAGGGTAATGTTACCCTCTGTTTGTTTCCTTGTATTCTGTATTTAGTTTCACTGTAGTGGGAGCCAATAGTAACCTCTTAAAAGTCGACTCACATGGTCATTTTGGTGGTTTTTTTTTTTAATGACTTTCTGAAGCAATGTGACTTCCTAGTGTGAAGAAGGCTTTGAGAGAACTGTGTGCCTAGAAGAGGAAATAATGTCTTGACACTTTTATTTAGACCCTGCTACAGTATAACACTTGAGAAAGGGAACTCTCCAAGCTTATGAATAACAGAAATAAAATGCAGGCAGTAGGGTATAGTTGTAACTGGAAGGAAGACCCCACCATTGCAACTGGTGAGTTGACTGTACTTGTGTGAAAGTTGCCAAGGAATGGAAGAAAGGAGAGGAGGACCTAAGTATTCCAGCATCTCATTTATTTTTAATTCATCACATGGGACAAATGTTTTTGCCAAGTACCAGGGAATGATCAAACAATTCAGTACCAGATGGAATGGCTGGCTTCTTTGCCAGTTTACTGCAAGATGACTTCTATCATCTGATGTAATTAGTGCAGTTGGTTGCGAGTAGACATCTCTTTCTACAGTGTGTAAGACTTGTATTCTAATTCAGGTGGATAGTGAGGCTTGATTACCTCTGCATATAATTTGTGTTTCTATAAAAGGCTTAGCTTTTGTATTTTTAACTGCATTTGCAGAACACTGTTTAGTTTAAAATAACAAACCTTCAGCAGTTATGTCAGAAAAGGAAACTAAAAATTTGTGGGCAACTGCTCATCATAAATTTTGCTCCCAAACAAGTGTTACTGACAAACTAAAGTTGGATATCATTTGAGTTCCTTTTTGTTTAAAGCAGAGTTCTATTAGATCTGCCTTTTATGGACTGAGGAGTAACTGAGCCCTGAGAAAATGCAAGGTCTGGGAATATTCTCTTGGTATCAGGAATGTGAAGTGCTGGTTTGGGGTTTGTTTTGTTTTTTAGAGGGTGCTCAAAATAACCACTGGAAAGTTGGTTGCATAATAATTGCAATGCATTCAAAAATAATAATTTTTGTTTGTGTATAGAGAGCAAGTTAATATATTTTCTTCTTTTCTTGTTCTTGTTGAGTTTTGTAATGCTTGTAAAGCAATATAGAATCATAAAAGGGTTTGGGTTGGAAGGGACTGTAAAGGTCAGCTAATTCTAACCCTCCTGCCCTGGGCAGGGACACCTCCCACCAGATCAGATTGCTCCAGGCCTTATCCAGCCTTGCTTTGAACACTGTCAGGGTTGGAGTGTCTACAACCTCCCTGGGCAACCTGTTCCAGTATCTCGCCATCCTCACAGTAAAGAATTTCTTCCTAATACCTAACCTGAATTTCCCCTCTTCCAGTTTGTACCCTTTACTCCCTGTCCCATCACTACAGTTCTTGATAAAGGGTCCCCCTCTGGCTTCCCTGTAAGGCCCCCTTCAGATACTGGAAGGTTGCTGTGGGGTCTCCATGCAAACTTCTCCAGGCCAAACAGCCCCGACTTTCCCAGCCTGTCTTCACAGGCTGTGCTCCAGTCCTCTTACCAACTTCATGGCCCTCCTCTGGACTTGTTCCAACAGGTCCATGTCCTTCTTATGTCCACCTGATTGCTTTGTGTTCCTTAAGGCAGTAGATAAAAAAGATTTGAGAATGTTCTGTTTCACATGTTTTTGACTTTCCCAAGATTGCCAGGGAGCAAATAGATAAAACAGTTAAACAGAAATGGATCAAAGTGTTCAAAGTAATGTGTACTTGGCAGTCTGTTTTGCTGAGCTGTTCTGTTCCTCCTTTGGGATTCTCTAAGATTCAGTGGGTGGTTTAAGTAGTATGTAATCCAACTCATCACATACTAATTTAAAAGGTAAAACTAAAAGTGTCCACCAGCAATTTATTCCTTTGACAAGTAAAAGGAAACAATATTTCTTTCAGACTCTGTAAAGATTCAGCTGGGAGTCAACGATTGGTAGTATTTTTCTCCTGAAAAGACAGAGAAGTTCAGGTTATTAGGTGGAGTACTCAGCATGCCTGTATGCACACACATGCAAAATTTTGGCTGTCTTGAAATGGAAACAGGCACCTAAACTTAGAGGACATACTGCATTTGTCTTGAGTGTTCTAAAACTATTCTTGAAACTATATTTTTCACATTAAAGTATCTTTTTTCACTCCCTGATTTTAAAAGTTGATCATATGCTCAAGTTTTTTGATATATAGACTCTCACACACAGTTTCAGGATTTCTTATGTGCAGCTTGTTTCCAACTTCACAATCTTTCAAAAAAAAGAATCTTTTCAAGAAAATTTGTCAGTCTGGGAGAAGCATGTGTTGGAATATTCTGACCTGGGTGGACAGTTGCTTTGCAGTTATATACTGAAATGATCAGATGCAAAAGGATAATTTTAGCACTAATTCATGCACATAAATTTTGCAGAATGCTTGAAAAACTTAGAAATTAGCTCTTCAGAAACAGTTTTAGAACTCTGCCTCTACTAACCTATCACTATAACTAATTAGTGCACATTTTGGTGCATATAGATGAAGGGAAAGACTGCAGCAAGGAATACATACTTTTAGAGGAAAATCATAGAATATCCTGAGGTTAAAGGGACTCATCAAGATCATTGAGGTCCAGCTCCTGGTCTTGCACAACACCATCTCCAAGAGTCACACCATGTGCCCAAAAGCATTGTCCAAATGCTTCTGAACTCTGTCAGGTTTGGTGCTGTGACCACTTCCCTGGGGAGCTGTTCCAGTGCCCAAACATCCTCTGCATGAAGAACCTTTTCCTAATATTCAACCTAAGCCTTCTCTGACATAACTTGAGGCCATTCCCTCAGGTTCTGCCACTGGATAGGTTAGAGAATACTTAAGCAGACAGGGTGTACCTAAGTCTGTGGGCCCTGGGATGCACAAGTGCTCAGGGACCTGGCAGTTGTCATTGTGAGGCCACTCTTGATTATTTTCTAATTATGATGACTGGGAGAGGTGACTGAAAACTGAAGGAAGGCAAAGTCAACTCCTGTCTTCAAAAAGGGCAAGAAGGAGGATCCAGGGAACTACAGGTTGGTCAGCCAGGCTTTAATCCCCAGGAAAATCATAGAGAAGCTAAGTGTTTCTAATATACATGGAGGAAAAAAAAAAAAGGTAGTTGGGGTTATTCAGCATGGATTCCCAATGGTGAAATGATGTTTGACCAGCCTGAAGGGAGGGTGCAAAGAGCTTTTTTCAGTGCTGCCAGTGTCAGGGACCAGAGGCAATGGGCAGAAAGGGAAATTCAGGAGTTTCTGTCTGGACATCAGGAAACACTTATTCACTGTCAGGCTGGCTGAGCCCTGCACAGGCTGCACAGGGAGGTTGTCACCATCCATGGTCCTGGTCCATGATATTCAGGTCCTGGGCAGCTGGCTCCGGGTGGCCCTGCTTGAGCAGAGTTTAGAGTTAGATAAGATGATCTCCAGTGGTCACATTCAATGTCAACCACTCTGCAATTCTGTGAAACAGGTCTAAGAGTTCCTCATTAAATAGATGAAAAGTATTTTCAGATTTCTTGTATTCACTATAACGCATAGAAGAAATAGAGAATGAACAAGAAGTTAAAACCATAGACAGTATATTGCTTTCTATATGTTAACTAAGAGTCAGTTGTGTGTTAACTTACAGTAGATTGGATTGCATGTAATAACCAGAGAGATCTTCAGATGACATTAACAGGAATGAAGGTTTTTTACTTATATGATGCTGATAAGCTCTGAAATTCTTTCCTTGTGTGGCAAGGAGTATCACTTTTCAGAGGATTTTCAAATTCAGTGCATGAAACTCTGAATTAAGTGCAGAGCACAAGAAGATAAGATTCACTGCTGCTTAGAGCTTTCTGGTGACCAGTTTCTCACAGAAGGGGAAAGGATGAAGGCCAGGAAGCTTTTATAGGAAGGGCTCTCCTTGAGAAGAAAGGCAGAATACTTTCTTCAACAGAGTTTTGTCAGGGGCAGGTGGAACCTGCTGCTGCAGTTGGGGTGGAGAGTGTTGCTTGGTGTGGAAATGTCTTGAGTCTCACATTGTCTCAAAAGGTGAGCATTAGCATTGCTGCAACATAGTGGTCCTCATTCAAGTGTTAAAAAGGATGGCTTTCCTGTGGGCCTGATATTTTCTGAATCTGAGAAATTTTAGCCTGGTTTCTGTGTTCCCAAGGGAAGAGTCCTTGGGAGCTTTTGTTATCAGGGGAAAAATCTTGTAAACAAGTTCCTGTTTTGTAAATGCTTTACAGCTGTGCCTGTGTGTTTTCTCTAAGTTTGACCAATGGAACTAGAGAGGTGTCAGCCCTATGGACCAATAATATGGCTTTTAGACAGCATATTATAAAAGGACTGAACAAAATTGTAAAATGAAACCTTCTGATGTTGTTCTACCTTGGAGTTAAGCTCTTCATTTTCGTGTCCAACAGCGACAGGCTTTCCTAAGGCATCTGGTCCATTTGATGCACTCTATTGTGCTTTAAGATGACTAAGTTCTTAAGAAGATTGGTTTCTATTAATTGGTTGTGAATCTGGAACAGAAATATGAGCTCTATAATGTGGGCCCAAGAGAAAAAGCTTGGGAATTGCTAACTTCTGTCAGCTCTAAAAGTTTAAGTTATGTTGTTGCTGAACTAGTGCTGTCTGTTTTAATTATGCAAATAGTATTGCTGAGTGGTTTTTGTGGCTATATTTGGTATTGTCTAGTTCATTGTCTAGTTCATTTGGTTCAGTGGATCTGGTATTTTTCAGCATATTATGAATTTGTAAATATTTGTAAACCATTAATCTAAATTTATTCCTCCATTTTCCTCTGCCAGGAAGAAGGAAGTATCAAAGAAATTGCAATAACTCACCATGTAAAGGAAGGACATGAGAAAGCAGACCCTTCACAGTTTGAACTTCTGAAAGTACTAGGACAAGGATCCTTTGGAAAGGTTGGTAACTGAACTCTTGTGGAGCGAATTATTTGGGAATATAGCATTGAATATTGGTTGTGAGATATTTAGAACAGCCATGGTTTTGCATTAAGGCAATTTTGAAGTGAAAACTGCTTTCTAAATTAGTGCTAACTAGGCACTAAAATTGTGGCAGATCTTTTAAAGCATTAATTTTCTTTATGTGTTAGCATGATATGTGAATTTCAAAGTTCAATACAAAAAGTGGATTGATATGAAATAATTGTGTATTTACTATTAAAATGGAATGTCATTCTTCTCTAACTACCCTTCTCTATTTGAGAGGGTGAGGGTTGAAATGTTTTTTTGATTAGTATTCCCTGTTGCTTGCTAATGGTAGCACAAGCTGGTTTTTGTAGCATGTTGCAACTGTAATGAACAAAATTTTAGGCAATAATGGCTAATGAAGTAAATGTGATACACCCCAGTCACAATCATTGTCTGTCATAATTTGGTTATGGTGCAATGTACCTTGATATTTATCTGAACATCTGTTAAAGATTCAATGTTTCTAGCATTTCATGGTTACTGAGATCTCAATAGGCATAAATATTTTATTCTTCCAGTTGTCCAAATCCAACTTGAAAGCAAAACATTAAGTTCACATGGCAAGACAGATCATCAAGACTGAATAGAATATGTAAGGCAAAACAGCAGAGCCTTTACATCCATTTTCAGCCTTAATTGCAGTTGTGAATGTGATGTTAAGCTCTAGCATGTAAAAAATCCTCATTAGATGCGGGGGGAAATTAGAAAAATAGGTCCAATTCTCTTTTGGTGGTAGTAAGTTACTGTTAGTCACATTATTGTTCCAGTTAAGTCTGGAAATCTAGGTGCTTAGAACCTATATAATTTTGTACTCATACTAGTAAGAATTCACTGGGAAAACTGATTCCAAAGGTTTGATTTAATCCAACCAAGTTTTTATTTGGAAATCTTCAGATCACAAGAAGTCATCATTCAAGGGCAAGGGAAAGTAAGCTAATAAGTGATCATTTCAGCAATTACTTTTATTGATAATACTAAATTCAGTACTTTAGTGGGAGGGAGAAGGGGGAATGTGAGTTTTAAAAAGGCAAAAATAACAAACTGCCTAGCTAATTCAAATTTCTGCAGAAATGCCAGTTACCTGTCCTCAGTTATCTTAGCCTTTATGCAAAAAATCATTAATATTTTAGAAAATTCATAAATTATTTTGTTCTAATAATTTGTGAAGTTGTTAATGTTTTCCATTTAGTTTTAAAAAAGTAAATCTGCATGCTTTTCAAGGTCCCTTGATGATGATCTGGTAGTCTCTGGGTAATGCAAGGGTTGTTAACGTAAGTGTGAATTGGGCACAAAATCAGACATCAGACTGGTTTCATAGAACATGTTTGACCTCCTCACATACCACAGCATGTCTCTGTAGATGTCCATAGCCAGAAAACATGTGACAATTGAGCTTTTTTTGTTTGGGTTTTTTTTTTTTTTTTTTCATTTCTAAATCTAAAATTTTTCTCTACTGGAATTAGTTTTGTGTTGAGTGTATTAAAACAATATCAGTCAATAAATCCCATGGTCCTGAATAAGGAAATGAAGCAGCCTTTAATTGAAGCTGGTTGCTCTTTATTGGTACATGCAATACTAGGATATTTTAAAAATTTATTTAGTTATACATTGATTTATATAAGATTCCGGATCAAATTTTGTTCACATATTAATTGTCATATCTGAAAATTATTTTATTAGCACATTTGCTGTGCCATCCTATGAATTTCAGTAAGATAAAACTAGAGATTAATTTTTAAAAGCTAATTTTTGTGTTTCAAATTTGGATGAACTTCTGAGAGAATCCAATTTTTCTTTCTTTTTTTTAACTCACTGAAATCACTTAAATTAGACCAAAATTAATTTTACATAGTATTCTGAATGAACCTTTTAAATTATGAAATAAAGGAATAGAAGGAAGAAAGTGAAAGGAGGTTTGGCTTTGCAGAATCTAAAACTGTCAAACAGTTCCATTGAAATCATAGTGACTGCTTGAATTTCATAGCAAAATACATTAATCTAACTTGCTTTTCTTTTAAGAATTCTTTCTAATTTTTAATGCAGGTCTTCCTTGTCAAAAAAATCTCAGGATCAGATGCTAGACAGCTTTACGCAATGAAGGTATTGAAAAAGGCCACCTTGAAAGGTAAGCATTGTTTAGAGCAAGGGAAGAGAAATAAAAATGATTAATCAGGGACATTATACAAAAACCTAATCTTTACACAGCTGTTGCTCTACAGATTGTGTCTTACAGCTTTCTTCTCTGAAACAGGAGCTAGCAGAGTTCACTGCTTTGTCTTGTAAACCTGGAAGGATTAAGGATTAACACCAGCACATTGGTAGTTAGAGAGGATAGCAGGTTCCTTCCCATGCCCCTTTCCTTAGGTGATGGTGGGTTAATAGAGTGGCTGTGTTACATCTGCCACCTGACTTGCTCCTGAGCTGTTATTTGAAACTTAATACCCTTCCGTTTTTCCTTTGCTGTGTGTCACCAAGGATACATTTAATGCCTTTTGCTCAGTTTATAATGAGGTCATGATGTTTAAAAGTGCATTATATCAGCTGTTTTATTCTAGAAGTTCTTAAGCACATGACTTAAGTCTTTTTTTTTAAGCAGACAGTACGTTTGCCCCAAACTCTTGGCATGTGATCTCAATGTAGAATGTATTTTATAAAATCTTAAGTTAATCATGTAAGTTTCTTTAGCAAAAACGAATTGTGAATTGATCTGTTTCTTCAGTGCTTGAATGCTATCAGTAGCAAAATAAGTCTAAGCCTGAACAATCTCAATTCTGTCTTAGAGAATTCTGAGAGAAAAAAGAAATAAGGTATTTTGAACATAGATCAAGATGAAAGTCATCTTTCACACTAATGCCTTAAGCAGATTGTATGCTTGTTCTTTCATGCCATTGTTTAATAGTTTTTTCTGTGTGAAGTTCTTCTAATTCATGGCTGAATTAGTACTGAAACTGAGATGATAATTTTGGTATGGCTCCAACAGCTTGTAGTGCTTTACCTATCTTATCGATTATTATTTTGAATTTCAGTTTTAACGTACCATTTTATCGCTAAATATTTACAGAATGATGGAGGGAACAAAAACATCAGAAGTTCATATGAACTTCTGCTGAAATGTTGAACTTTTTTCACTTAAGATCTAGTTCTGAATGTCACAGATCTCCCACTTGACACTATTACAGAGGGTGTGTATTTGAACAGTTTCCTATATTTTGATTCCTTTGTGTTTTGTGGCACGTGTCATTCTCATTATTTACTTCCTATTTTTCTGAATTTGATTTCCACTCATTTAAGGTTCATTAATACCTTTAACAGCCTTTCATTCCCCAGCCTGTTAATAGCTCAGGACTGTCAAAGGTCACTTAGCAGTTGCTTTTTTAAGATGTTCGGGGGCTTCTTCTCACCACCTTCTGTTTGCAGTTAAACCTTGTGTAAAAATTCCAGTCCAAGCTGTGGGTCTAGTTTTGCCTGCAGATGGGAGAGACTGATAAATACTGAAATTGGGAGCATAACTTTTATTGGGAAAGGAGACACACTGAGGCACTGAGAATTCAAGGGTGGAAAAGGCTTGAGCAGAAAGGTGACACCATCAGGAGATGCCACGGTTCTCAACACTTTGTATCTGGATTATCAGATGCTTTCCATGCACTGCTTGCTTGTGGTTCATGTTTTAGGAAGAGCAGAGTTGCAAGCAAATTAAGGTTACTGTTTAAACTTTAATATGAAATTAACTGGAATAAGTTCCATCTTCCATAATTGCAACCTTTTATATATATTTTATACTATATTTTAAAATAATACAGCATATTACTTGATTTGTCTGTTTCTTTAGCTCTTTCAAATCTATTTAATAAAGTTATTTTTGTGCTCTATAATTAACAATAAAAAGACCACACTTGAAAACTGTGTACCTGATCCACAAATCAAAATTAGAGAGAATATTTTCATAGAAATGCAGCTGTATTAGCCAAAACACATTGATGTAACTACACAGTCCAAGTTTTTAATGTTTAGATCAAATCCAAGAATATATACATACAATTTTGTTTACTGCAAAGTCTAGTTTATTAATATATTTTAATAGAAGGTGTTATCTCTCAGTGCCCCTTTATGATGTGGAGAGAGAAACAGAGCCAAAACATTGCTAGAGCATCTGGTATCAAATGTGTTAAGAAAAATCAGTGCTTCCAGTAGAACGCATGTGGAAACTACAGTCAAACAAAAATCATATGTCAAGTCAAATAATGGCTTATGATAAAGTCTGAAATGAGCTCAGTTCTTTATACTGGTTTTGCTAGGAGTTTTGTTAAGTCCGTATTTTCCATGAAACTCTTGCATTGCTGAAGGCACTTGAAGGTCTTAAATTTTTTTCTCACTTGAACCTGCCTAAAAAAACAAGAATATTCTGACATTCAAATTTGTAATTCAGATGAACTGCTGAAACAGTTGAACTGCACAACAACTATCTTGTGACACTTTAATGGCTTTAGATGCAAAGGTCAACATTCAAGTGCGGTGTTTGCTCTCTATTTGAGCACTTATTTCATGAGCTTCCATTTTTAGGAATGTGTTCTGCAGGCAGGTGGTAACTTCATAGTTGTATTCATTCATGAAAACCTATCTATATAACTTTTTAGTAAGTACCTGTGTTATTGTAGGTGCCTGTTTCTGGGAAAAAAAACAGATAAATGCCTAAACACCATTTTGCTTCTTGTTTGGTTGTTTTTTTTTTTTCTGCCTTATGTTTTGATATATGAGAACACTGGCTTGTTAACTGTACAAGGAATGCTGTCAACTTAAACTTTGAACACGACTTCATTGCTGTGGAGTGCTTCCTTCAGGAAGACACAACGCTTATGAAAGGGGCAATAACAAAATACAGAATAGAGGGAAAGAGAAAAACGCTACACTTCAAACCACAGAAAGCAAACTTTGATAGCTCTCCCCTGTGCAGAATTCTGAGTTTTGTCTGTATCCTGGCTGATTCAGAGCTTCAGATGGGAACCAAGCCCTGGCTGGAGCTGGCAGGAGAGCTGTGGAGAACAGCTGAGGCAGGTGCTGTGCTCAGCTGACTGCCCTGCCTGTATTCCAGCATTGCTGGCATGTGGTGCTCACTTGGGTTTAATCTCTGGTGGCACAGGAGCACTGAAATGTCCTGTTCAGAGACACCATGGAGGCACAGGCAGCTTGAGCAGCAACTGCTTCTACTTCTGATATATTTCTCATGCACATTTACTCTCAGTAAATGTCCTTAAAATCAAGAATATAATCTGAAGTATGTACTACATTGAATCAGTGACATTCATATTTTAAGTTCATAATAAAGGAAATGAAATTAAATTCCCTCCCAAATTATAAAGGACTTAGTATTTTATTTGTGTGAGATATTTAATGAGTTACACCAATAGAAACATCTTTATGATAGTATGATTATATTTATGCTATGTTTGTTTTCCTATAACTTTAATTCTCTATGGTTTTCACTAGCAGAATGTTTTCTAAACATAGATGTGGCATTTTTGCTGTAATGTTTAAAAGGTTAACTAAATACAGAGCAGACTGAAGGGTGGCTATGTTTTTTCGTGTGCTTTTGTTACATTTATTTGCCTATTGTTAGGTTTTGTCAATAGCAGAAACTTAAGCAAATCAAAATGGATAAAGATATTTATCATTCAAAAAAAGTGTAATCAATTCTCTCAGTTCTCAGCTGTGTTCAGTATAATGACCTGCAGACAATTATATTACAGGATACAACGGGAAATACATCAGGAAACATGTGAGTCATAATGTAAATTTTTTTTTTTTTTAATCTTGCTCACATTCTGTTGTAGTTCGAGATCGGGTTCGGACAAAAATGGAACGTGATATCCTAGTAGAAGTTAACCATCCTTTTATTGTCAAGTTACATTATGGTGAGTTACAGAAAGATTCATTTTTATAGCATAAAAATGTGTGTTTGTCAGGATATTTCCTAATATTTGCTTTGTGGTTCAGAAAATCATAGAACTTCAGTGTGTTAAGTCCCAATTGTTCCAAGACTTGCTCTATAATAATTCTCATGCAAAAGAAGCTCATGACTGACTTCATGCAGCGTTAAATCTTTATGGGACTAAGAGTCTGTAGCTCTTTGTGTTATGAAAAGCAATTATCTATTAGTAACTAGCCATTATTTTCCAAAACCTCTAATCTTTTGTATGACATACACTTTTTAACTTATTTATTACAGTTGATTTATTTACTCTGTAGAAAATGTATGCAACGGCATTTATTCTACTTGCATTGAATGTGGTGGAAATTAGCCTTTTAATTTTAATAGTATGACCAGCTGTAACAGAATATTTATGTGTAAGGGGGGAGGATATCTGTACTTTTAACACATGAAAAATGGAATTTCTGGTTTGTTTTGATTTGGATTTTTTTAATTCATGTTTTTCTTTCAGGGTTTGTTTTTTTCCTATAGTTAAACCTCATGTCTCTCACTTTGTGATGTGGCTTAAATTATGTACCTTTCACTGTTTCACTTGCTATTCTTTTGCAAACTAGACTAAATGTCCCCGTTAAGCTGAGTTTCTAGAGATTTTAGAAGGTTCATTAGTTACTAGTCTGCCCTTTTAAAACTGGCTTCTTACTTTAAAATCTGGAATAAAATGTTGACTAAACTAAGTGAAGTTTATTTTTTAAGAAATTTTATTAGTGATTTACTTTCATGTAGGGTGGGAATTACTTGGTCCATGCTAAAGGATCAGTCACCTAATTCATTTCAATATATTTTCCCACAAAGGAGAAAGAAAAAAAATAATTTTAATAATGAAATTAAGGGTGAATTATTTGGTATGTTATTTTCCTGATCATGGATAAAGTTAGGTGATATTTAATTTTTTAATTGATCTTTTCAGCTTTTCAAACAGAAGGGAAGCTGTATCTTATTTTGGATTTTCTCAGGGGAGGAGACTTGTTTACACGTTTATCCAAAGAGGTACATTTTTTAAATTTGAAAAATTGTCTGTTGATAGATTTTGACTATAAATTGTCTGTATTAGTAGAGTTCGCATTTTAAATTCAGTTTTCATTTATTAAAATTTTAATCTGTTTTTAACCAGGTACATTTCTTGTTTGGTTGGGGTTTTTTGCACAGTCACTTCATGGAAAGGCTGATGGCAATTTACATTATTTCTGGAAAAAGTCTTAGACAAGCAGTCTTTCTGTGTTGCTTTTTATATCTGGCAAAATATTCTCCTCTTGCTACCATATTTAAATATAATACTCAGAACCTGGATTTATATAAAGTAAACTTAAGTCTGGTTTTAATATCCGGAATTCAGGGAAGGATAAGATATTCTCTTTTTTTACCCATGAATGCAAAATTATAATATGTATGAATATTTAAAAAGAGACAATTGTATTCCACTTATTTTAGTAATTTTCAAGAAGTGAATGTTTTGCCTCTGTCATGATGGTAATATATGTAGATATAGGAAATAACTTCGAAGAGTTTCATTACCTCAATTTTATTTAATTATAATTCCTAAAATAAATGTTAACATTTAATATATCACCATATTTTTTTAAGTTTTTGTTATCTATTACTCTTGTTCAAAAACTCAAAACAAAATGTTATCCGTTAGGATAGAGATTATATCCACATGTATGTGGTAGCCAGACTTGAGTTGTAGCTGCTTTCCATTTCCCTTTGCCACAACAGTATCTGGGACATCTGGGTTACCACTGCATAGCTCAATTGTTAGTAAGAGGGGAGTAGAATGGAATTTATTTTTATATTGGTGTACATTACTTCTATGCTGAGCACATAAAATATTACATTTGTTTTGATGATGCCATGTGTTTCAATTTGCACTTTGTTTGTTGTTTTGCCACAGATAACTATTAGTGCTCTAAAACTGAGGTACTCTTAAAGTTTGTAGTTCATTCTTGATTCCCAAAAAGGAATGTATAGTGGCTTCCTGCTGATGACTTTTTCATCCTGAGCCACTCACATTTTATAAAATTTAACATGGTTAGATGAGAAATACTCATTATAGGTACCTGAATCTAAGCAAAGTGTTCATAACTGGTGAGTGAAATGGGTATGCTGGATGCTATTAATGTCAGCCTCATTCTACTCCATGAATGGAATAGATCAGATGGACTAAAAGTTTTTGCTTTTTCCTATTGACTACAAAGGGAAAGATGATTAATTCAAAGCTAGATGTCTACACCACAGGTGTTTAAGGTTAGGAAATGTGAGTCCCATGCAACAATTATAAAGAATGTAGTGTGGGTATATTATCCTCCTCAGGGGATCTTTTATTATTTGAGCTTTTAAATGTTTCTTGTAGAGATTTTTTTTTCTTCGGTATGTCTGCACTAAATACTGCCTCTTTTGTAGAAGTAACATCAAGCTATTGTACAAGCTTTAGTATCACTTTCTCTCATGAAACTACTAAGAGGAAAACATATTCTCTATTCTTAACTCTTGTTTAAAATAATGTTCAGCTTTGTTCCCTATTGCCTTTTTTTCTGGGTGCTTTATCTTAAGATATTAGTCTTATATTCTAAATACAAAGTTAATAAGGTAACAAGTAGTAACTGAAGTAGAATCAAATCATGAAGGATCTGTTTTTATTTTTATCTTTTTCTACAGTCTCAGAAGAGTTGAATTGTAATGTATTCTGTCAGGGATCACAACAGTTGATATATTGGGACAATATGTTCATTTCAATGAACATAAACAGAGAGTAGTTTATCTGCCTAATCCAAAAAGTGGGATTGGTACATTGGATTCTCCCTGTGCTCTTAAGCAGTTCACTTTACTCGTAGTTAACTCCTTGATCTGCCTTTACACCTCAGGCTGCACCTTGGGGCTTTTACCATTGCTGTAACTTCTTTCTCAAAGTACCTAGGGGCAGTCTTTCCAAAACCAAGATACATATACGTTTGTTCTCTCTTACTTTGTGGATGAAATTCAGGTGTTTGGACTTCTTTGGTCCATTTGTTGTCTGTAAATGAAATGGTCCCATCCAACCAAGAGGTAGTTGCATTCTTTAAGTGCTTCCAAAATATTTCTGTTTCACTACATCTTTTTTTCTTGAGCAGCCAGAAACATATAATTTCCCAATTTGCACAAAGAATAATGTATTGCCTTTAAAAGTTCTTTTTCAAGTATGTCCAAGTATTTCAAGTATGAAGTGGTATGGGTTATAAAATCCTAGTTTTTGTGTAACCAAGAAATTTGATTTTTGTAATGATTTGTTTAGAGATGAATTCAAGTATTGTAAGAAACCGTTCTGAAAAACCACTGTTTTTGTTTAGTTGGTGCTGGTGTAACCTTTTTAGATTTTACATGTGAAATACATTGTGTTACTTTTTCAGGTGATGTTCACAGAAGACGATGTTAAATTTTATTTGGCAGAATTAGCACTTGCTTTAGACCATCTACATAGTCTTGGAATAATATACCGGGACCTAAAACCAGAAAAGTAAGGCTCCTCTTTGATAAATGCAGTGTATTAATTTCATTTCTATAGCACTTCTTCCTATGCACTTTTTCCCAACTGTTAAACTTTGGTAATTTACTACATAAATTAAACGGGGNTCAAAGAGGAAAAAGTATCTTAGCTGAGAAGTTACAGGGGTTTGTTGAGAGAATTTTAAACTCTTATTGGTAGGGAATTGGGGGACAGAGCCAGAGATAAGCCTAGGGGTGGCACACCACTCTTTGAGGGACAGTGTTCTATCAAAGTCCTTTGGTCTGCTGTAGCAGTGGAGTTACAGCATGGAGGTCCTTGCAGCAGCAAGGATGAAAGGAATATTGATATGTTAGAAATCCCAGAAGCAGAAGACAATAAAAAATATTGGTACAAATCAGCAGCAAAAGGAGGACCAAGGAGAATCTCAATCCTTTGTTGGATGTGAGCGGAAACAAGAAAAGGCTTCATGCCTTTCTTGGCTCAGTCTTTAATAACACGACCTCTGAGCTGGAAGACAGATTGGGAGCAGAATGAAATCCCCATAATCTAGGAGAAAAGGGCCAGCAGACTGCTCTGCTACTTAGAACCCCAAAAGTCTATGGCACCAGACAGAACTCACCCAAGGGTACTGAGGGAGGTGGTAGAACTCATCAAGCCACTTTCAGTCATTTATCAGCAGTCCAGGTCAACCATGAATGTCCCACATCACTGGAAGTTGGCAAATGTGATTCCCAACTATTAAAAGGGTTGGAAGGAGAAACCAGGAAACTACAGGCATTGTCATCCTGACCTCATTGTCAGGGAAGGTCATGGAGTCATCATCTTGAGTACCATCATGTGACATGTACAGGACAGTCAGGGGTTCAAGTCAGGCCAGCCTGGGTGAGGGAAAGGCTCTGGATATTGTCTACCTAGATTTTAGTAAAGCCTTTTGTGATATTTAATGAACCCTTAAGGGGAAAGGACCACCCAAGATTTGTAAGTGCTTGTGGTGGAAAGGAACAACAAAAGTCAGAGAGGGTCTGAAAAAGATCACAGTGTTTTATTAGTAAATTATATACCTGGCATGGAAATTGGTATTTTTGTCCCTGACCTACTATGAAAGCACATGCAATGGAGTTTGGATAAGATGAAAAGGAAAAGAGAAAAGAAAAGGTGAATTAAAGAGGGAGAGAGAGAGGAGAGAAAAATAGATCACCAGTCTTGGCTACAGTGTCAGTCCAACTGATGGGATATCCAGGGTCCAGGGGGTACTGGCTAGGCTTGGTGAGGGTATGTTTTTACGGGTAGGTTTCCCTGCCATGAGGGTAAGTTTCTTGTTTTCTATACAAATTAGTTGTTAGGCACAGTCTATTCTTTCATACCTTTCTGGAAATGGGTTTGGGGGTCTTTGGAATATTGGTCTTTTCTTCCCCTACAGTCCATGCCTGCTTCTCAACCTCATTCTTGCACTTGTGCTGTACTGGGTTGTGCTTATCTTCAGGAATTAGAACAAGGATGTTTGTCCCGGAAAAGCGCTGCCCTATCTCGGCATGGCCTCTTCTCTAGGCACATCTTGTTCTTTCTCACAGTGTTATTACCAGCAATCCTTGCTTATTACTAGCAATTCTTATCTGTTATTACCAACAATCTGTGGTTGGCCCCACAGCCAAATGGCTTTCAGTGTTTGAGACATGCATGTTAGCGCCTTATCTTCTGTGATTCTATGCCTTTGACACCATTTCCCACAGCATTCTCCTGGAGAAAGTGGCTTCCCATGGTGTGGATGGGTGCACTCTTCACTGGGTAAAAAACTGATTGGATGACCAGGCCCAGAGAGTAGTTAGTGGTGAATGGAAATATATCCAGCCAGAGGCTGGTCACCAGTGGTGTTCCCCAGCATCTTCATTGGAGATGAGCATGAGGGGATTGAGTGCACCCTGAGCAAGCCCACAGACAGCACCAAATTGGGTGGAAGTGTTGATCTGTTGGCAGGAAGGCAATGTTTGCATAGGGCACTTGAGGACCTGCTTTAATGCAAACTGCAGAGTGGATGGGGATGGGGTCTGCATCATGTCTTACCCCAGGATGAAATGCAGATGGAGGAACTAAATCCACTGTGTGGGAGGTGTTACAAAATCCAGTTCCTGCATACTTTGCATGCTTTGCAATGCAGTGATATTCAGTGGTGGTCAAGGACAGTTGGCATCTCGGGAATGTGGCCTTTCTTGTGACTGAAGTGAGAAGGTGGAAGCCTAAGGTCTGCTCCAAATATGGGGCCTGTAGGTTATGTCCTTTGGTACAACATGAGCATATTTATTACTTGAAGTGGTCAACTTTTGAAATAGTAATTACAAATTAATACCTGTTAAGTATACATACGAAAATATATGCTCTGTTTTTAACTATTATAGTAGTGCTGCATGTGCTACAGATGGTCAAAACTATTACTACATACTGAATTTAATCAAATAGTTGAATAAATCTCCAATAAACTTGTTTCTTAATCTTTAACAAGAAAGAATAGAAGGAAAAGAAAATGTGTAGTTTGAATGTATCTTCTAATAATCCATTTTCATGTATGTTTAATTCTCCGTGTCTTTGTGTATACTCTGCTGTTTAATCCTAAATGTTGTCAGTATGTTGCCTGAAACAACACTTAAAAGATACTTTAATTAGCTTTTTAATATTCTTTTTATTGTTTTTTAGCATCCTGCTTGATGAGGAAGGACATATCAAATTGACAGGTGAATAAAGGAGTTGCAATACCAGGATCATTTCTGTTCATAGTAAAATCTTTGCATTTTCCTTTTGGTAAACCAATATGATAAAATAAGTAATTTTAACTGGTAATTTAGCTGTGGAAGCAAGTAGTGTAATTAGCTTAGAAATAAAAAAATAAAAGAAATAAATAAGAATAAATAAATAAATAAATTAGAAATTAATGAAATCTGTAAATATTTCAATAAGATACCTGCTTTACAAGTATATCTGATGTTACAGCCCTAGGATACTGTGGGGAGGGAAGGACAATCCTGTAATTCCCATATTAGTGTTCAGTTGTATATACAAATGATAAAAGCATAACACTTCATATTATTCATATGGTAAAAATATCAACCATGAACGTTTTTTGGGGTTTTTTTTAAATTATATTTGGATTTTTTTTCCCTTTCAGATTTTGGCTTAAGTAAGGAGTCAATTGATCATGAAAAAAAAGCCTACTCTTTCTGTGGAACAGTGGAATATATGGCACCAGAAGTTGTTAACAGACGAGGCCATACACAGAGTGCAGACTGGTGGTCTTTTGGTGTTTTAATGGTAGGTTTCTGGTAAATGTAAATAATAGCAAAATTGTCATTTGCAAGGTGTGGTGAAACAAATCAAATACTAACCCCTAAGGTGAGCTTTACGTGAATTTTAGCAAAAGAAGTCTAAATTGTGTGAAATTAATAACACCACAGAGTTTGATCAAGAACATGGACTAGGTATCATATCAACACCAATAATATGCCAATTTTTATTTAATTCAAATACTTTATATCTATAGTAGTTTGAATGTTATGGGGACCAAGAGAAATAAAAAAGTATACAGAAAAATGCTGTCTATTCCAAAGTGGAGAAGAAAGTCATATTCAAAATTTAAATTTGAACTTACATTCAAGAGGAAAAAAGAGATTGGTAACTTTCTAATTAGAGTCTACAGTGTAATTACAAGTTAGTGGAACAATGACAACTGTTGTTCTCATGCATCAAAATTATCTTTGTGACACTGAGCTGATATGGGATATAGTTTCTCAGTTGCTTATGGTGCTTCTGCAAGGGGTAATTACTGTAAAATTGCAGGGTCAGGGGAAATATTATGTCTATGAATTGGAAAAGAATAATAGATCATGTTTGTTATTCAAGAAATGCTGAAAGACTAAATATTTTAAATAGTTGAATTTTTTACATGGAAATTAAATAATTGTATAATTATATTAATTTCTTACTGCTTCTACTACATAACTGTAACAGTAGAACTAATGTGTGTGCTTTATAGTACAAGGACTCTTATGTCTGAAAATAGGTCATCCTATTGCTTTATGATGATTAGAATGCTGTTGTGATCTGAAAACTGACTATGTAGAACCTGATAATTGAACTCTCTCCAAACAAGCACACACACTCCTCTCAACTGCACATTTTATCACTTAGAACAGTCAATTAAAAGATAATTACAATGTTGTTGCAGAATATTTGTTGTTGATAACACAAACATAATTAAACTTCAGCTTTAATTTATAAAGCTGGAAAACGTAATTTTGTGTTTATCAAGTGGATATGGTATAATTACAAATTGCTGTAAGATGTTAGCTGTGACTGGCATGGCTTTCACAGTCTTAGGTGCATTGCATGTTAAATATTTCAGCTTCTACTTTGAATTAAAAAATGACCTTAAAAACCAAATTCTATAAAGTTGTATATGAGATACAGTGCAGTTTTTCCAGAATATATTTTTGTTGCTTGCATTTATAGTTTGTAATTTTCATAACCGATCTGTAAGTATCCACTTTGAACTCATTCTTAATTTCTGAGCTGATCAAAAATTCAAGTGATGGTTGGTGTGGTGCAAGTACACAGTAACTAGAGTGAACAGAAGTTACAGCATAGAAATGGAGACTTTAAAGATATTTCAGCAAATCATTTGGCTGCTTTTCTTGTGCTGCTAGACATGAAGTATGCTTAAGCCATTGTTAAGAACTATATGCCAATTTGTCCTTTGAAACAGTGACAGTTTTAAGTTTTTTATGCCATCCAAGTAAAAACATTCATTTAAGTTTTCAGAAGCGCTCTCCTCCTGAAATAAAACATAAGTAGGGAAGGCCAATGTTGGCTTACTCTGTAAGTCTATTGGCCTATTAATGTTGGAATATAGTATATGGGAGGGGTGACAAAGAATACACATTGAGCTGTTAATACAAATGTGTGTGCTTGAGACAAATTAGGAGCTTGCTATAGAAACTCTTTCATGCAAATATAAGTGGAGCACACCAAATTTATGTTTTTTAAAAGGTTTTATTTTTGTAAGTGTACCTTGTAAAGATTTTCTAAACCACAGACAAAAATTTTTTTAATGGTTCTGACTTTTCCCTCTCACATCTTCCTGACAATTGTCTTAAAGTTAAAAGTAGGCTATTTTCATCTTGACATTGTTATTAAATTTAATTTTTTTAATTTATCTCTAAAAATATTATCTAGTGTATAAAGTATCTACCAGTAGTGAAGAGATGGCAGTAAGAAATTCAAATTTTATTTCAGTAAAATGGTGTTTTAAAGAATACTATTAGCTGCATGAATGCAACTTCATGCTCTTATTGTAGATCCACAAACACTATAGTAACATATTATTTCAAGTTATCCACATACATTTATGTTATGAGGCTGAATGTTTGGGTCATACCAGAAAAGGGGAATAGAGGATGCCTTGTGTTCAGGATGGCTTAAGTTTGTATAAGCTGTTCAGAGGGTTCCTTTATAATTATTTTAATTTTGATGTAGTTAACTGTACGCCAAATTGCATTGAACTAAATTATTTTGCAATCTTTAAACCAAAAAAATCAGGTTTCTGCCTAAGTGCTGGCTGCCATGACTGCTGCTGGACTGCTTTCACTGCCTCACTTAGATCTGATATCCCTGCAGTATACTGCAATCCAACAGGAGTGCCTTTATATTTATCTATTTTTACTCAGTCACTTTCAGAACAGATCAGTATTTGAGCAGTGTCTGTTGCTCACTGCCAGGCACTGTAGAATGTGCATGCCCGTACTGTGTAGCTCTTCCGTGTTCCTTCAGGCTTTATTTCCACTGTATGCATACAGTAACCACTTTTCATCATGCATGTCTTTGTCAATCAGCTAACCTTTTCCCCTTCCCAATGAAGGCTATGTACATGCCAATATACAAAATTTTGAGCTTTTTAAAAGTTTCTGCATGAGGAGAAATCATCACTAACTTTTGAAAGGAAAACCTTTTTCCCTACTCCATCCCCTTTGTTTGAAACTAAAAATGCAGATCAAGCCTTCCTAGAACAAAGTTTTTAGGCAGAAATGAAACACAGAACATTGTAGCCTGAGTTGTTCAGATAAAAGGATGTAAAGCAAGCTATCAATATAGGAAAATATTTTGCAGCTTTAAAAATGGCAAAGGCTGCTCAATGTTCTTAGCAATTGAAACTATACAATGAGGTTGTTTTGCGCAGACTTGATTGTTAACGTGCATGAATTTTGGGAGGTTAAGATGCTAAGTAGTTTTGTCAAAAATTAGTTTTTGTCCAGGTAATGTAATTGATGAAAGTTTTACTCTATACAGTTTGAAATGCTCACTGGTACTCTACCTTTCCAAGGGAAAGACAGAAAAGAAACCATGACTATGATTCTCAAGTGAGTACACTCTTATTTATATATCTCATCAGGTATTCTACAGGGATGCCCTCCGGGCTGCAATATCTAATTTCTACTCCTCCCTCATTTTCAAAGGTACTGGTAAATCCTCACTCCCTATTCCATATTATTAATTCCCTTTGCTGCCTATCTAATTTGCTTCACTATTCCTCCACCATACCAGGTACAAAGGATTTCATAGCAGCTCTTTAATCTGTAATAATAACTTCTCCAACCACATGATCTCTCCCATCTTATTTCCATAATATTTTTTAACTTTCTTATCCTTTTTTATAACCTGTGCATTTTTTTCCTTGTTGGGTTTTTTTCCTTTTTTTAGGTTTTTGGAATTTTTTTGAGAAAGTATTTTCACTCCTTATCCTTTATCTTACCAGCTCCTCACCCTACCTCTTTATATTAATGGTGCTGCCAACAGCTTGCCTCCCCAATCCTCCTCCTTTCTGTACTCTCCTATGACTTGCCTGAGCTCCAATTTTCCCCTTCGCTATTTTCAGCATAGATTTTGCATTAGCTCTATTGTGGGAATTGCTTTCCTTCATGCAGTTAATGTTCTGTTTTTGCTAATGAAGGTCTGCTCTTTTCCTTGCCAATTCCCCACATATTCTCTAAACTAATACAACCTATGGTGTAACTGCCCCATTTTTGGGACTGTAGCCAAACCCTGTGCAAACAAGTCTGTTTCCTCATATCATAGGTTCACTTCTCTATTTTCCATCTATTTTTAACTAATACCATTTTTTTTCCATGGAAGCTCATAAGATTATCTTAGTTTTCTCATTTGTTTTCTGCTTCATTGTTTATAATTGTTCTCAGTTCAGTTAACTACTTGTCTACCCATATATCAAAGCTGGAATTTCTTTTGCACTAACAGCCTGTTTTGAAAAATAAATATATGGAACTCTTTCATCTTTTCTCTAAGTAATTAGAATGTGAAAACCGCTAGAAAACACTCATTATTTTCCTAGCTTTTGCTTTCATAATGCATACATTATGTTTTTCTTTGCCCTTGTTGTTTTTCTTCATCTTATTTGCAAATATATTTAGTGATGCTATTTTCTTCTGCTGCCTCAGCACCATGCCAGATCAAATCTTCATGTTGTGATTATTCAATATCTCTTAACTCTAAAGTTCTATATATTCACAGCAAGCATAAGCTCCTTATCACCTCCTATTTACGATAACCTGGTCTGAGATAGTTCTGCTGCACCCTCACTTGTTTCAGGAGCCATGCATTTTTTTTCTATGTCTCATGAGTCACATCTTTCTCTTCTTCTCTTTGCCTGCATGTGACTTCACCCTGTTCCTCAACAGTCTTTTCACTGTTGCTATAAATATCTTCTGTATTCAGCTGCCATGTAGAATATCCTTGCATTTCTCCAGGTAATTGATGTTCATAGTCATTCGTAGCCCAAAGAGCAGTGCTGAATGGAGTGAAATCCAGCTGATGGCCAGTCACAAGTGGTGTTCCCAAGGGGCCAGTCCTGTTTAACATCTTTATCAACAAACCTGGACAAAGGGGATTGAGTATCAGTTTTCAGGTGCTGACAACCTGGATAAGCGGGAATATGGATCTGCTGGAGGGTAGGAAGGCTCCACAGAGGGGTCTGGACAGGCTGAATCGATGGGATGAGGTTCAGTGGGGCCAAGTGCCATGTCCTACACCTGGGTCACAACAACCCAAGGGAACATTCCAGACTTAGGGAAGAGTGGCTGGAAAGCTGCCTGGCAGAAAAGCACCAGGGAGTGTTGGTCAACAGCAACTGAACATGAGCCAGCATTTGCCCAGGTCAATGGCCAATGGCATCCTGGTCTGTGTCAGCAATAGTGTGGCCAGCAGGAGCAGGGCAGGGATTGTCCCCTGTACTCAGCACTGGTGATGGTGCACCTCAAATCCTATGTCCAGTTTTGGGCTTCTCCCTGTGAGAACACTGAGGTGCTGGAGCGAGTCCAGAGAAGAGCCATGGAGCCTGTGAAGGGTCTGGAGCACAGATCCTGTGAGGAGCAGCTGGGGGATCTGGGTTTGCTTACTCTGGAGAATGTGCAGGGGAGACCCTATTTCTACAAGTACCTGAAAGGAGGCTGTGGCCAAGTGGGGGTCGGTCTCTTCTCCGTAGTTAGAAGCAACAGGACGAGAGGAAATGACCTCAAGTTGCACTATGGGAGGTTTAGATTGGTTATTGGGAAAAAATCTTCGTTGAAAGCATTGGAACAGGCTGCCCAGGGAAGTGGCTGTGTCAGCATCCCTGGAGGGTTTTTAAAGAGATGTGGCACATAGGGATATGGTTTAGTAGTGGATTGGGTGGTGCTGGCTTAATGCTTGGACTTGATAATCTTAAAGGTCTCTTCCAACCTAGGCAATTATAGGTTTCTATGATTCTGTAATTACTTTCAGATTTCATTTGAGAATGTATCTCTTAATGCCCTTTCCAACTTCTTCCTTTTTTCACTTCTAGTCTTTGCAACTGTTAATGGTTTCAAACAGCTGCACAGAAAGTGTGCTATGATGTAAAGACATTTTACCCTCTTTTAATGTTTTGTATGCTTATGAATATTATCTTGCATAGAAGAGTTTTTCTTTTGGTCATACAAGCAGCTGAAAACCAGAAGATATTTTAAAGTGTTTCCTGCTAAGTTCACACTTTTTTCTGGTCTATGTTTTCTTTTTATTTTCCACATACCTAGTATATTTTTCCTTAAATTTTTCGCAAAACNGGCTGTGGCCAAGTGGGGGTCGGTCTCTTCTCCGTAGTTAGAAGCAACAGGACGAGAGGAAATGACCTCAAGTTGCACTATGGGAGGTTTAGATTGGTTATTGGGAAAAAATCTTCGTTGAAAGCATTGGAACAGGCTGCCCAGGGAAGTGGCTGTGTCAGCATCCCTGGAGGGTTTTTAAAGAGATGTGGCACATAGGGATATGGTTTAGTAGTGGATTGGGTGGTGCTGGCTTAATGCTTGGACTTGATAATCTTAAAGGTCTCTTCCAACCTAGGCAATTATAGGTTTCTATGATTCTGTAATTACTTTCAGATTTCATTTGAGAATGTATCTCTTAATGCCCTTTCCAACTTCTTCCTTTTTTCACTTCTAGTCTTTGCAACTGTTAATGGTTTCAAACAGCTGCACAGAAAGTGTGCTATGATGTAAAGACATTTTACCCTCTTTTAATGTTTTGTATGCTTATGAATATTATCTTGCATAGAAGAGTTTTTCTTTTGGTCATACAAGCAGCTGAAAACCAGAAGATATTTTAAAGTGTTTCCTGCTAAGTTCACACTTTTTTCTGGTCTATGTTTTCTTTTTATTTTCCACATACCTAGTATATTTTTCCTTAAATTTTTCGCAAAACTTTAAAATGGACAGGTGTGTGTATGAATTCTGATTTTCATAGTGTATATTTACAATATATTGCTTTTCTTACCTTCTGTTCCTAAAAATCCACAGAAAATGCATTCTTCTTACAACAATTTTTTCGGGGTTTCTTTATTCCTCACAACATTATCAAGATAAATTTTTGTTTAGTCTTGTATGTTTTACCTAAAACTGGGAAATCCTGCAGTTTGAAGAAATCATAGGTTTGCAGCAACAAAGTTAAATTTTTAAACAACTTTCTCCTTTACTTGAGAGGTATGCCTTCATATAAAATTTTTCATTGTCCATCAGGAATGTCAGAAAAAAAATTGCTGTCACTCATGTAGTTGTATAATATAAGAACTCTGAGGACCTGGCAATTGTCTTTCCTTCTCCTCTGTGCCTGACACAGGATTTTGTGAAAGGTGGTGGTGCATGCCAGTCAGGAAGAATTGGATGGCCCACTGCCCATTCCTCCTCTCCACTGGTGGCCTTGATCTCTGTAGTATGTTACTGAAGAATACAAAGGAGCCAAAGTTTTTCAGATTTTCCTCCTCCCTGCCCTGGCTTTTTTAATGCTGAAAAGAATGGAAAATTTATTAGATTGTAGTTCTGAAGTAAGGAATAGTGAATCAGTGGCAACACATACACACTTACTCAACTGACACAGAAGTGAATATCTACAAATACCTAGACTACAAGACAAATCAGGTTCTGATTGAAACACAGAGCTTGTGTTGTGGACTGTTACAGAAAAATACAAGCTACAGGTTGAATTAGTGATGGAAAGGAGGGAATTATATCCTTCCTTACCATTATCATAGTTACAAGAAAAAGTAAGCCCTAGTAACAGTGGGAGAATGGAAGTTCAATGTTAAATGGAGAGGAAAAAATGACAAGGATTACAAAACAAAATGAAATTAAACTATGAAAACTTCAGTCTAAAAATTCAAGACTGGCAAGATGTAAAAGTACTATTTGAAATAAATTGGGGAGGGGAGCAAAAAGGAAAAGAGGAGTGGGGGTTTGGGGGTATTTTTTTGTTTTGGGGAGTCTGTTTGTTGGTTTTTTATTTGCTGGCGGGGGGAGGTTTTTTTGTTGGGTTTTTTTACCAGCTAAACCTGCAAGATCTCTCCTACCTTAATTCAATTTCTGTATTCTGGTTTGTTTCCTGGGTCATCTTGATGTATGTCATAGTGTGGTACTTTTCTCAGTCCTTCTCTTATATCACTATCAGAATGGTTTGTCTGGTGTCATTTGCTAGTAACTGCGCCTGTAAGTGGATCAAGTATTATGAAAATTTACAAGTTTATAAACTACTATCCTCTAGCTATTTTTCTCTATATGATTTTCCACCTTTTTCTCTACTTAAGTTCCTGAGTCATTACTGAAAATACTATACTACTAAAAAAAAAAAATTAAGTACCCAAGCATGTTTACATGATTGACAGCACTTTTGCTCTGTGTCTGATGTCTGAAGGCAATTTCTCAGTGATGCTACTTCATTTATTATGAATTTGTTGAATGGCAAAGGACAGGGGGAATGCAGAGTTAATTCTTACCTAGATATGTTTGTATACTATTAGTTATTTTTATTCTCTAGGGCGAAACTTGGAATGCCCCAGTTCTTGAGCCTTGAAGCACAGAGTCTCCTACGAATGCTCTTCAAAAGAAACCCAGCAAACAGATTAGGTAAAGTTTATTGCAGAGTATTTTAAATTTGATCATAATATTCATAACATCAGTGATCATTAAACTGACTAAAATTTTGTTTCCTGTGTAAAATAGGCTTTAAAGTAAGAATGTAGTTTGCCCTTCAAGTGATCACCAAAGTATTATTATTTCTGCTAGGCATGCATCTAAAATTAATGCAGAAGGAATAAAAAATATAATTTTGCCTGCCATTCCTTTGACCAAGAAGAAAATAATTCATAGACATTTTTCTTCCTTACAAAAGGAGCAGGTCCAGATGGTGTAGAAGAAATTAAGAGGCATGCATTCTTCTCCAAAATAGATTGGAATGTGAGTATCTAATTAAAAATCAATCTAGTAAATTTCTTGGTTAAGCCTTTTATTGTATCATATAACTTTTCCATTTACAATATATCCCTTCTCTTCAGAAATTATACCGGAGAGAAATTCATCCTCCTTTTAAACCTGCAACTGGCAGACCTGAAGATACATTTTATTTTGACCCTGAGTTTACAGCAAAAACTCCAAAAGGTAAAGAGATATTGAATGAGAGAATTTACATATTCAAAAGATAGAATTTGAATTTAAAATTTTTTCATTCATTATTTGTCTTTACAAATTCAAGGTGCTACCAAAATTTCAATACTTAATCTCATATCTACATGTTAAAGACTCTGCTTGTAAGTAAATGATGTATTTTTCAGATTCACCTGGTATACCACCCAGTGCTAATGCACATCAGCTTTTTCGGGGATTTAGTTTCGTAGCTATTGCATCAGATGATGAAAGCCAATCAATGCAAACAGTTGGAGTGCATTCAATTGTCCAGGTGAGTATATCTAATTTTAAAAAAAATCATTGCTGTCTCCTGGTGGATGGATTGTTTCCTTGTCACAGAATGAAGTATCGTGACAAAATTATTGTCATCTTTTATACAAGAAAATATATACAAGAAAATTATTTTATCCAAACAAAATCTCTGAAGGTACAAGACCAAATAACTTCTGAGCAGCTACAGGTCAGAATAGGCTTCAACCTTAAAAGAAAACATTCTACCATGTGTGCGGTATTAACTCTTTAATGTCAAGCCATAACTATAATGTGGAGTGGAATAAAAATACACTGATTTATTGGTTTTCCCCATACATGAAAATGTCAGTTGACTCCTGCAATACAGTAGTAGGAGACACTGAAGCATGATTGTGAATTGTATCTAGATGTTCTGGACTGCTGTGCATCTTGGAATCCATGACCCAGCACATATTCTGTTCCTCCCAAGCCACTTGAAGTTAATTTGCCAATCTGTGCTATTTTGTGACTGATTTCAGTGTATCACACAAGTCAGTGTTACAGTGCACACTCAAGCTTTGGCTTCCTTGATGTATTTCAATAACTCCAGTAGAGTCTCCTGTATTAATAATTGTCAGGTTGTCACCTGGAAGAGGAGAGCTCTGCAAAAATTGTATTTCTACCTCCTCTCTCTGCTTTTAATAATTCTAATTACTGAGTCATGGAAACAAACTCATGATCTAAATTATGTTGGAAACTTCTTAATGTATAGGTAGGAATAAAAGGGTGTGCTGCATGATTGGGTTTATTTGTATTTTTCACTGCACCAGTGTTTTACAAATGTCTGAGAAAATTTTTAAAACCTCACAATTTATACAGAACATGCAAAGCCCTTGTATTTCTCAAACACTCTCATATCTGGAATTGCTGCAGCATACTTTTCTACACATAACTGTTTCACATGTAATAACATTTGGTTTTAATATAACTTTAGAATTTTTTTATTCTCAATAAGCTTTCTGATTTGATATATGCATCAAAATTGTTTCTGATCCTGGTATATTGCTAGAAGCTTCTGCAAGCTTCTCTGTGGTGCTTCATTCCAGCACAGTTTTGTAGAGGGCATTATTGCTTTTTGTATATGGTTTCCTTCTCTTGTAAGGTCTGTTTCTCTGCTGCCTTTCCTCTGTGCCCCTCAACAACTTCCTCACTCCTATTTCCTCTTTTCTGTGCTGCAGGATACCCAGATGGTTTCCTGCAAATGCTTTGCATCCTTTGCACAAACTCCATACACTAGAACACCATTTCCTTCCCTTACGAGAGTGAGCACTTGTCCTCCTTTCAGCTTTTTATTTCTGTCAAAGGATTTGTGACTGCCATTCTGTGCAGTTCCAGCCAATCTGATTCTATTCAGTATGTCTGAATTTTCCAGCTGGCATTCTGTCTATTCAGATAATAAAAACAGTGATACTTCTTTAGCATTGTTGTATCACTATTTTGTCTTGAAATCTTCTGGGTTTTTTTTGGTTTGGAGTTTCTGTCTTTAAATCAGTTAAGCAGCAATCAGAAAAATAATGTCATCAGTTTCTAAACTACAGTGTACATTATTTACAGTATGTCTAATATATAATTTATATTAAATATACTAATTTTGAACAGAAGGTAGTGGGAATTTAGGCCACTGATTTAGTAGAGTAATCAGTTTAAAANATTCATCAATTGATAATGTTATTTTGGTAGCAGTTGCACAGGAACAGCATTCAGTTTACTGATGGATATGAAGTAAAGGAAGATATTGGAGTTGGCTCTTACTCTGTCTGCAAGAGATGCATTCATAAAGTTTCAAACATGGAATATGCTGTAAAGGTAATTACTTTGTTATAAACTACACTTTCCAGATTTTAGCACTGGGTCTCTTTTATTTGCCATAGAGAAACAGAGATTAAGATTGGTTTTTTTAATATAAAAATATTTTATGTGCAACTGTACAAGTAAATTCATAAATTGTCAAATGAGTAAGGAGTTTATAACAGTCATCAGTCCGGTATAACTTCAGCTTTGTTTTGGCTTCTTGGTTTTCAGCAAGGTTTTTAATGTTGTTTTTATGTTATTCTACAGGGCTTTCTAGCACTTCTTTGAAGGTATTAAATTCTCTGTTTAAATCAGTAGATTTCCCAAGACTGTAATGATAAGGTTTTTTGTCTTTCTGTGTAATAACCTGGGACCAAATGGTTACTATGAAAGCAAGAGTTTGGATTAGCAGACATTATAAGTGGGGA
This sequence comes from Aegithalos caudatus, assembly GCA_013389925.1. Lineage (NCBI taxonomy): Eukaryota > Metazoa > Chordata > Aves > Passeriformes > Aegithalidae > Aegithalos > Aegithalos caudatus. The sequence goes on from WEIU01023542.1 coordinate 175,432, forward strand.
AAAAAAGCAGTCTTTAAATCCTATGCTATGAGGTATTCTCTTTTTGAATTGTTGAACAGCTTACTACTTGATTATGTAAAATAGAAAGATGAGTTAAGTATGTAGATTGCCTCTTGGAAACCTTACAGTTTCAATTTGGTAGTTAAATACTTATTTTTATTCTGGTTCTGGCCAGGAACAGATCTGACTTCTGTGCTTTCAATTTGAAGTAATTTCTTGAAACTGCAAGGAAGTCCTGGCATAGCAGATAGTTCCCTCAGCTATAACATTTGTTGTGAAGATTTTCTGTTGCTTTTCTATTGCCTCTGTTAGGGCATTTTTTTTCCTCAAGGAACCTTGAAAGAAAGAATAAGATGATCAGTGTCTGATGTGTTAGCAGGGGATGGGTAGCAGTATGGGCATAAGGATTGAAGGGGTAATACAACAATGGAAAAGACATAGAAAATTCTGCAATTCAGAAGAGGAAAAGAAGTGAGAAGAACAAGAATACATTTAAGTAGGGAAAAACAGTATTTTACTTGTTTGAACAGGGTGAACTTTAGAGACAGAGATTCAAATGGGCTTTCATAATGAATGTGTGTTTGAATGAACTCTGAGAAATTTTATTTTTTCTGGCTTTCTTTTGCTGAACCAAATATTTGTTTGAGATTAGCATTGTGAAAATCAGTTCATTAGCATCATCCAACCTGTATCTCATGTTAAATTAGGAACTTCCTATTTTATTAAGTAATGGATCACTGAAATCTTACCTACTAAACAGCCTTGCATTATTTATCACAGCCAAAGAGTTTAGATCACTTATCCTCCAAAATTGTTTTAAAAAGAAATTTTTTTTCATTTTCACAACATATTCTGCTTCGCTTTGCTTTTCCAATTTAACAAACTTGGGTTTGGTTACAATCCATGTCTTTTGCAACAGTAAATACTGCTTCACTGTTGATACTAATAAGCATACCAAAGCATTACACTAGATTCACAGAAAGAATTATGCCTATGTCTGTACATGCTCTTACAGATTATTGACAAGAGTAAAAGAGATCCAACAGAAGAGATTGAAATCCTGCTGCGTTATGGACAGCATCCAAATATTATTACCCTGAAAGATGTAAGTAGTGTTTTAAAGACATCCTTTAGTGTATTACAATTGTGAATCACTTTCTAATTTGAGAGATGACAAGCTACATGTTTTAGATTTATGTTCATGTTTTTCAGTATTTAAAAATAAAACAATGTCCCAATGCAATTTATTCAGTAGTACTTAGTTTTTTACTGGGATGTCTGTGTTTTCTTTTCAAGATGCTTATATTGCGGTACAGTGTTATTCTAAGTAGTCAAATAATTTATCCTTCCTAAATCCTAGCACAAGAATAATTTTTCTAATGTTGGCTGTATTTTTAAA
>WEIU01023545.1:0-30837 GCA_013389925.1 Aegithalos caudatus
TCTCCTTGCCCGTTCATTACACATGGTATCTGCTGATCTCTTACATTTTTTGATACATATCTGTGAGACTGAGTTTAGCTCAAATCACAAACCAGTTGGGTCAGCCTTTTTGATCCAGGGCCTGATCAGTCACAAAGTATGCCAGCTCCAGTCAATATGCGACAAAAGCTGGTATTTTGTTTCTAGTATCTATATATTAATGAAACCAGGACTGAAATTTGTGATTTCATCTGTGACACTTTCTGCTACACATTTTAAGTAATATGACAAAAACTCCCAGTGGTTAAATTATGTAGCTTAATTTGAAGTTCAAAATCTTTATGTGATTTGGATAATTTAGCTTGCATTAAACAATTTGGAAAGCAGAAAGTACTGACATGAAAAATAATTGGAACAAAGAGAAAGGCAAAATAAAAGAGCAGAAACGAGGACTAATGAAATACAATTAAATATATGGCAATCTGGAATAAAGAATTCCAATACTAATTTTGAAAGATTGTTCTGGAGAACACAGCTGGAATAAACAATTGCTTTTACTGAAAAGGCTACATAACTTTGGCTGGCTTCTTTATGGTTTAATTAATTATTAGTACAAAACCATTTGCAACTATCTGACATTTCAATCTGAGTGAGACACAAAAATGTGAAAACTGAAGTCAAAAGGAACATACATTTTCCCAATTTTAATGACAAACATCAGTAATTATCTGGCTGAATACCAGGAGCTGAACGCAGTGGTGGTAATTTTCTCTGAAACTGGCTATTTATTCTTCTTGGGGTGATTTGTAGACAATTAATCAGAGCAGAAACTATGCTCATTGTGAAGGGCAGCCTGACATGAGCAAGTAAATGTGTTCAGTGTTTGCCACCTCTGCAGGGTTGCAGGAAATAGCCTGCCCTGGGAAAATGGCATTTTTTTCAGCTACACACATGGGAATGATACAATGACATTTAGACTAAACAGTAGCATTTGTCTATGAAATCCATTCAGCTTGTACTCATATTCTTTATCCCATGGTTTGAACAGAAATTATAATTCACTTTGAAGATCTGTATTTCTTCAAAACTTTAAATAGGAATGTGTCAAAAGATAATTTTGTTTCTGTATACTAAAAGAAAATTGAGAGGAAATATTATTTATTACTTCTGATGAAAATGTATAAAATATTGGAATTTTTATATAAGCAAATCTAGCAGCCTTTTCAGGCAACAAGATACAAATTAAATTTACATTTCTGAACTCTATTTGTTACATGAATAAATACGGAAAAGTGGATGGAGTCAGGATAAGTTTATTCTATTACAGTTGTATTTGTCTGATATTATTTACAGTGTTCTACATTTCCCTCCCGATAGATTTGTTTGGGTGAGGTTTTTTCCCTCTCTTGTTCATTCCAGGATGTCTACATTTAGTCAGGGGCATCTACTTTTTTTGCAGCTCATTTTTTTCAAAACACAACATGTGTTTTTTACAGGCTACAGAAAAATATTTTAAATGTGTAATTGAGATAGTCACAAAATAGTTTGTTTGGCAGAAAACTGAGAGGAAAATAATACTGTCTGGGTTTTTTAAACCTCGGGTGGTAATCTCTTATTTTGCTGTAACAGTTGAAATTTTGCTTGCACCACTAAGCAGATGGCCACGTGATTGTCCCACCCGCTTCCTCAAATCTCTCCATTTGTGCTCCCGTATCCCTCCTACTCAACAGCAAGTTGCAGAGGCACTTCCAGACTTGCCCACCAGCGACAGCTTTGCCAGTGAGCAACACATTGGAAGATCGGCAGCTACTTAGAAGGCAGTTGTTAATAACCAGACCACCAACTCAAGTACCACCACCTCCACTCCATAAACACACCAACATCTTGCCTTCCATCCTTTCGCACAGTGCCTGGGGCGGGGGTGAGCATTCCCTTAGGGCAGAGCTTATCAACCTGTGTGGGAGAATAAAATCTGTTTCTTCCCTCCTCTCAGGTCTACCTTTATGCAAACTCCCCTGCCTAGCAGTTTACAGATGGAGGGTTGAATGAACCAACGGTATTTTTGGAAGCAGAAGATTAAAAAAAAAAAAAAAAAAATCAACAAGCTTCTTTCTCTTTTCTTACGAAGCTCCATCACTGAGGCTTTTTGCCTGAGCCAGAATTCTGCAACATTCTCCAGAAAATGTTAAGTCTTTTGGCACTAAAATGAAAGTAGACGTCTAAGTTCATATGCTTCTGTGTTCTCTCAAGTGAGGTTAGGAAAGAGGCAAAAAGATCATTCTGCCAAAATAATTTCTTAATTCTTGCTTGTCATAGTGCTTTAAATCCTTGTGTGTCGTAGTAATTTAGGATTATAAAATTTCCAGTGAGGGAGCAGTGTGTGGTCTCTGTGGTGGACTGGAAGGTTTATAGAACACCACAGATGCTAAAAGCAACTAAGAAATTCCAGTTTTCTGAAAAACTTCTGTGTGGTTCAGTCTGGCCAATGCTGAAAAGAGAAAGTTTCTTTCTCTTCTCCATCATCCAGTTTTATATTCAGAAAGCATACACAATGTTTATGATTTTAAAATAAATCATTAATATGTACACTTTATTTCCTCTGCCTTTACAGTCTTATTTGGATTAATTGATACTATCTGACACTGAAGTATTTCTGTAAAGAAAGAGATATTGAGAATTCAGTTATCCTAAAAATTTTCTGCATAATTTTATGATAATTACTAAAACAGCAAGTCTTGCAGATGCCACACATCCAGAATTTCATAACAGGCATCTAGGAAAAAAAAAAATATATAGCAGCTAAATAAATGAATCACAGGAAAGTGAACTGAAGAAAATATACATTTTCTATTCACCCAAAATTTCAGTGAAGCCAAGATGGTGATAAAAATACTCTTTCTTCATTCATGATGATCTGCTAAGTAGTGCTACTAAAAATGTAGAGAAATTCTTCCATATTCAAATAGGAAGCAGTGCAAGTTTGCACAAGTGTCAGCCAGCTGCTCATTGTCACTGATGCTACTGCCAAGCAGATTTTCCAGGCTTGAAAAGATGATCCTACTCATAATTTTGCCCATTGCTCTTGGTCCTTTCACCATGGAATGGATAAATTCCATCCTTTGCATTCTTTGCCTACAATATTGGGGTTTGGGGGATTGTAGGTCTGATTTTCTGAGTCTGTGGACATTTCAGCCTGTTAGTAGCTGATTTCTTCTTCCCTTCAGAGAATTCATTCCTCCCAAGGACAGTGAATGTAACTAGGTCTTCTATTTTTTCATAAAACAGCTAGGTTTTCCTAACAACCCTCTCACAGGTGTTGTTTTTACTATTTAACCAATGAAAAGAAGTGTTGTCTTTACTGACCAATTATGGAGTTCCTTAGTGCAGCATGTTATAAAAGGGCTGTTCAAGATTGTAAATAAAGCCTTTCTGATCTTCTACCTAGAGTCAAGCTCTTCATTTCATGTCCAACAGCAACAAGAGATCTTGGTTGAGTAGTCTGGCTTTACACTGAAAGGGTTCAGTGCACTGGGAGAATCAGGAAACCTGGAATTCTGTGTTGCTGCTGTACCTCCACGCCCCAGCAGTCTTAGGACTGTGTTAATTCCCACTTTATTTTCATTCATGGCCATGAAAATATTAGACATGCACAGTTTTTGGTCATGTAATTATTACCCATCTCCTCTTTTTTGTTCTATGTCTTAAGCTTGATGTGGGGAGCCAACCTTGTCAGTGGGCATTTTTCCTTCATGAAACAAATCCATTTGTTTATTACTGGATTATACATCCAGTATAAGACACCACCCCATCTGACAAGTCTCCTGAGAGCTCCCTAAAATGGAGAAGGTTGGGTTTTTTTCTTCCTCATTAATTAAAATCCCAGATGTAATCTCAACAGACATATTGCAGAAAATAAACAAGTTTCAGCAGTGCCTAAGAAATAAATGTAATAAACAAATACTTCAACACAATCTTTAAAAATCTTACTGTCATGTCTGAAAAGACCTTAAAAAATAGGAGAAAAATCTCAAGCAGTTACCAAGCTGGAAAGATACAAATTAGAGCATATATATTTCAGAGGACCTTGAGAAGGAAAAGAAAACAACTTAAACCCCAGCAATACCAAACCATGTTCCAGTGCAGACCCAGGAAGGGGAGGCAGAGAAAGGAGAGAGGAGTGAAGCCTTTTTATCTAGGACTAAAGAGTGTCAGATGATCCAGTGAGACTTTTCCACCTATGGCTTTTTAGGCAGAAAACAAGCAAAAAGGGTGTAGTTCTCATCTCCTCAGGACACAACAAGCTGAGAGGAATCCTTATTAAATATAATCTTGATGAATTCTATAATTTTTTTCTCTTTTTTTGCAGTTTAGTACTGTAAATCTATACTTTTAAGTAAGTGTATTCCTTTAATCATGTTTTATGAAGCAGCTTCCTCAGAGCAAGAGCATAAAAACGGTGTCGTTTCCATGGAAGTAGCAGTCCCCAAAAGTATGACACTGCAGTCTGTGTGTGACGAGCCCTAAAACACTGCCTGAGGAACAGCACAATGACAGCAAGCCTGCACTTCCCCTGCCTACCTGGTGGTGTGGGACAGCCAGAGGCATGTTCCAGCAGGCATAAGGGATAGTGATGGCAGCCCTGGATGGGACAATTACACTGTGGAAGAGGTCTGGGAAAAGTTCAGTTCGGCTGCTGTACCACCAGGCTGTGCTCTCCTCAAGCTGTGCCTCTTGCAGCTACAGCTTGACAGCAGCTGTCATACCTTGCTCACCTAAGAACTGACTTCTAGTAAATACTCTGCAGTTCTGTAGCATTTCCTTGAAACTTTCTAAATGTAATCTTTTATTAGATTACATTTAAAAGATTTTAGCAGAATTTCTTCCGAGAGATGGTCTTATGATGGATGAGCAACTGGCTCACAGGTCAGATGCAAAGGGTTACATTGAATGTGGGGATATCAGACATTTGACCTGTCACTGGTGATCTTCCAGAGGGCTCCATCCTTGTCCCTGTGCTCTTCAACATCTCCATAAATGATTTTGATGCAGGACTGGAAGGGATACTGAGCAAATTCACACACGATACAAAACTGTGAGGAGCTGTTGGTGCCTTCAAGGGCAGGGAGGCTCTGCAGAGAGACCTGGACAAATGAGGGGACTGGGCAATCACTAACCATAGGAAGTTCAACAAGGGCAAGTGCCAAATTCTGTACCTGGGATGGTGTAGCCCTGGGGTATGAGGGGCTGGAGAGCAGTGCTGTGGAAAGGCTGGTCAATGGAAAGTTGGATTTGTGTCAGCAGTGCCCTGGCAGCCAGGAGGGCCACCTGTGTCCTGCAGGGCATCAGGCACAGCATCACCAGCCGGACAAGGGAGAGGATTGTCCCTATCTGCTCTGCACTGGGGCACCCTCACCTTGAGTGTTGGGGGCAGTTTTGAGTGCCACAATATAAAAAAAGATATTGAGCTATTGGAGAGTGTTCAGAGGAAGGCAATGAGGATGATGAAGGGCCTTGAAGGGAAGCTGTGTGGGGAGCAGCTGAGGTCACTTGGTCTGTTCATCCTGGAAGTGGGGGGAGACCTCACTGCAGTTACAATTTCCTGTGAGGGAAAGCAGAGGGGCAGGCACTGATCTCTTCTCTCTGGTGACCTGTGACAGGACCCGAAGGAATGGCCTGGAGTTGTGTCAGAGGAGGTTTAGGTTGGAGATTAGGAAAAGGTTTTTCACCCAGAGGGTGGTTGGGCACTGCAACAGTGCAGTGGCACCCAAGGCAGTGGTCACAGCACCAGGACTGACAGAGTTCAAGAATTGTTTGGACAATGCTCTCAGGCACTTAGGGTGATTCCTGGGGATGGTGCTGTGCAGAGCCAGGAGCTGGACTCATTTATCCTTTTGAGTCCCTTCCAACTCAGGTTATTCTGTGGTTCTGTGATTTTTGGGGGAGCAGTCATTTCACAGATTTAATACTTCTACACTTGTAGTATATTAACTGAGCTGAATTGCTGCTGGGAAGTTAAACATATTACAGGAGATGCTTTGCAGAGTGAAACAGCAGTAAAAAATAAGCTATTTTGTTGAGATGATGTATTTTATTTCATAGTCAGAAACATATTAAAGTATGTAGAGCATATAAAATTAAGTGTTGAAATTTCATCTAGGATAGTTTCCATTTGAGATAAAGCACCCAACTTCTTAGACCTCTTCTCAAAAAAAAAAAAAAAAAAAAAAAAAAAAAAAAAAAAAAGTTTGTTCCATAACCTGAAGGGCAGCATGAAGGGCAGAAAGATCCTTTAAGCCAACAACCTGCTCTACAGAAATGCTCCCAGATCATCTTGATGCAGTTCAGTGAAGAACCTCCTAGAAATACAGAGCAAAATTACAGAAGGTATTAAATATACATATGCATATATTTATATTCAAGCCATGGAACAATATCAGAGAACATCAGCCAGGAGTCTGATATATTGCTTTCTAAAGGGTCTCCATTACAGAGGACTCTGCTCCCAAAAACATCTTATTTGGTTATTTATTGTGGTGGTGTCTCCAGAGACAGAACACCCAGTGTTGTGCAAGTCATCTTTGAACACTATTAGGACTGTAAAACTCAAAAAATCCCATACATCCTCTGTTTTCATCTTCCCAGTAACATAATGGATTATACTTCCATAAAGAACAGAGACACTGAAATCTAACTTCAGTTTTACAGTTTTCAGAACAGCTGGTGTCCAAAGGAATGGGGTTTTACAAAAGGGTCTTCATATCAGAGTTCACCAGTAAGCTACTGAAATGCATAACTTCTCATGTAGATTTCCCATTTTAGGGCATGCTGTGACACCTGGAATATGCCAGTACATGAGTTGTTAATTTTGAGGCTGGTGAAGTTACTGCTCAGCTCTAAAAGGAGCTGCTGAACAAAGCAAGCAGATCTCATCTGCCTGTCAAGCCAAATGTTTGTTTTTTAGCAATCAGAATATTCTGAGTTGAATGGGACCCACAAGGATCATCAGGTCCAACTCAAGTGAGTGACCCCACAACCTTGGCATAATTAACATCTTGCTTTAATCATCTGAGCTAATCTCGGTGGCAGCGCAGTTCAAGGTCATAAGCCTGGCTTGGTACTCAGCTAAACTTAGTATAAATTTGGACAGTAAAAAATATCCCTGTTTTTGGCTTTAGACTCCTGAAATTTGCAACCTATTACATCATTACATAATGCTTCACAAAGTGAAGGACAACACTGCAACAGGGGCAGGGAGCACCTGTGATATCCTTGCTGAAGTTCTCAAACAGCAGGGGAATGAAGGAAAGGCACTCTCATCTTCTCTCAAGGAACAAAATAATGTTGTAAATTGTAACAAAGGGTTTGTCACTCTTTACTACAAGGGTTATGGGTATTTAACATGACCTTTTTAACAGGATTCTTTGCACATCAATAGAATTAGGTATTTATAAATATAAAAGACAGAACATGAACACATGCAAAGGATTCACTAAAAATTGGGAAATTTTTTTCTGACTGCAGGAATCCATAAAGTGTCTCTATCTTCTCTTCTACCAGTCAGAAGCAATGTCAGATCCTAGTGGCTGGATGACAAATTTCCTTATTCTGAAACTGTTGTGCAGTTGCAGTTCATTTGGAGAACTTTACCTCAAGGGTGCTGTCTCTCAGCATCACAATTTAACAATCACTAAACTTCATATCCATTTCCATTAGGTCTGTGCAGCGAGTTTCCAAAGCAGAGTTGTCATAGAGCAGAATGCCTGCTATCTGGCAGTCTAAAACCTATTAAGACACCTTAAGACTTAAGCTGCACACTATCAGCTTTCCAGAGGCAGGGAACTATTTTTTTTTTTTCCAGAGTGGAAAGAGCCTGTCTCTCACAGACACAGTTAAAAGAGAGTCTCTTCAGCAATTTAGTGAAAGGGAAGTGGAAGAGGACAAGGGGATCATGGAGAAGAGCCATGGAAATTCCTGTATCTAACACACTATTCCAAGCTATTGGTTAGTACCTAGAATCACAGGCACATGTATATTTTCTGCAGAGTCTGTAATTTTCTGATATCTTTACTATCATTCAGGAAACAAACCAAAACCCAGTTGCACCAATATTATGTGCATCTTGGGTGGCTTATCTTTCAGTAATTTCAGCATGCCTTATTCAGTTTGTGTTTCTCCCATCCTCCCAACACCTCACTCTCTCTCACAGGAATTTCCAGCACAGATCCAGCCATCAGAACATCTTCTTCAGAAGTTCATATCTGCCTACAGATAGAGCTGGATCTTGATGATGCATAGTTTTATATTTATATTGGCATCACTGGAAATTTACATCTATAAATAGGGCTCCTGTGTGTCAATAACAGNAAAAAGCTGTAATTATACTTGTACACTCGATGTGCCTTTCCTAATTAAAAACTAAGCAACCGCATATCTTGTTCATTATGAGTTCAAATGTGCTTGCTTACAATTCTTGATTGACTAGAGCTGAGAAGTGAAAGTATGTGAAAGAGGATTTTTATTTCTTTTTCCAAAATAAAGAGTGTGACAAGGCATTAACTGAATACATACTAATTACTTTTGAAGCACCCATACTCCACGTTGTTTCTCAGGTGTTCTGAAAACCTGCAAGTGACTGATAGCCAAAAGCCTGGCTTCAATAGGTTTCCTCCTTTGCAAAGGAGCTACCCTGTGACACGATTAGAAGCCACTTTGTCTGCAAGTTAGTCTAATTCAGGCATTCACACATTTAGAAGCTTTTCAAGAAGTTACTTGCAAGTCAAACAGCAAATGTCAGTCATTCTGATACCTCAGCTACAGGGTTAGAGTGAAACAGTGGTCTTCACAAAAATAAAACAAATCCCATGCAAGCAGCATTGAGTGAAAATTCACATCTAAAGAGACCATACTGGAAATCTCTGAGCAATAGTTGTTCTCCCATTAAGAGCTGGATACATCTTTTATTCATGGATGATGTTATTTCACATTGCTAAGATAAATTTTTATAAACAACAGAATTTCTCTTCTGCAAAGAACCAGATTTTTCTAATTAATATCTTACATTAGGAAAGCAGGAGGTGAAGGGAGCTATTCATGAGTCTTCTTTGTCCCAGATAAAGAGTAATACATGGGGTAGAAAAGGAAGGAATTGACTATAGTACTTTAGCTACACAGGAGATATCATCTTCTAAATGATGGCCCTTTCATCTTTCTGGAATTCCTTTTTGCAGTTACCAGTAGTGTGGTTTGCACAAGCAGTGATTTACAAACAGCCTCCCCAAGAGGACTTTGACTGCATTTCACTTATACTGGGCTACAGCTCAAAACAGAGACTGTCAAGTGAGTGCGTTGGCACAGAGATTATGGCAGATCAAATGTAGAACTTGGGGGCACAGTGAATTACAGGGCATGTGTTCCATCCCAAATCCAAAAAGCTGGCTCTTTAGTATTGACACTGAAGTGCCAAAGTTCTAAACAGGGGACAAGCTTCCTTTTTCATGCCATAAATTCCCCAAAATGTGCTTTCACCATAATTTCCATGGCATAAAAGTCAGCTGTGAATTCATCAGTGCATACAAACCACATTTTGTACAAACACACTCTCTCAGTCCCATATTGCACACATAACTTCAGCTGCTAAACCTGCTCACCATAAACTGCCAGCTACTGATCACAACAGGATTCCAGTGTGGATACAACATAAATTACATCCTGGGAATGCATACTGTCACTAATGTACAACACACATCCCGTGACAGGTCAGCAACTCTCCCAAAGTACAAAATAGTTACTTTCAGCATACAGAAATGGAGATATCAATCGAGATATCAGTTCCTTTCTTCACTCTCTAACTTAATTCAAGTTTAAGGATTTAACCTCTGAGTAAGGACAGTTCTATTTGCATTTCTATGGCAGGAAATATGCACACTGAAACCCACTCCACCTTTAGAGAGGTAACTGTAATTCTACTTCTAAACAGAACAAATAATTTGTGACAAATAGCTCCCTTCATTAAAAATGGTAACACCATGAAAACTTAATTTTATATAAATTGGCATTTCTTTTTTTTGCTTGTAGATCTAAAACACATCAAATGTATCTTGCAGTTTATTACCAGACTCATTGTTTAAGCTACTGTAATAAAAGTCACAGTAAAACTGGTTTAGAAAGATTAATATTGAAATACCATTTCTAGTATGATGACAGCATATCATTCCATCTCTTGCAGCATCGATATTTATTGTGTGCTGTAAAAATTTTCAAATAAATTGAAAATGCTGCGCCCCTACAATCAGATAGTTTAGAAAACACAACATTGCAGCTGTTGAGATAGAGCAGTAGCATTCTTCATGTCAGGCATTCATGTTCTGCTCCACTCCTCTGAAAACAGTGAAAACAAAATGGGACCTTCAGGAATGCAGGGCCATAGTGGTACAACCCAAATAAGTAAAGTAAATACAATAAACTCTGGGAGTGCTCCTGTAAAACATCATTCAAATTGTCCTGAGCAAACAATGCATATCCAAAACAGTTCAAAAATTAAGAACCCTTGAAAGTGATCCCAAGCCATCTTGGCCAGTTTTGCATAGAAAAGTTTTGGGGGTTAGGGGAGAGTGGAGACACTGCAAGGGTGGTTTCTGCAAGAAGTTTCAAGGTTTCCCTGTGTCTGATAGAGCCAATGCCAGCCAGCTCCAAGACAGGTGTGCCACTGGACAAGGCTGAGCACATCAGGAATGGTGGCAGTGCCTCTGATAACATATTTATGAAGGGGAAAGCACTACTGTGCATAAGCAATGGTAGCCATAGATGAGAGGAGTGAGAATATGTGAAAGGAGCAGCTCTGAAGGCACCAGGGTTAAAGAAGGTAGGGTAGGAGGTGCTCCAGGTGCTAGAGCTGAGATTCTCCTGGCCTGTGGGGAAGAGCATGGCAGGAGGACTTGTAACCACACAGGGAACCCACACTGGACCAGCTTTTTCCAGAAGAACTGCATCCCATGGAAATGGGATCATGCTGGAGCAGCTCATGAGGCACTGTTCTCTGTAGGAAGGACTCACTTTGGAGAAGTTCAAGGAGGACTTTCATGAAAGGAGCCCCACTCTGTCCCTGTCAAGGAAGGAGCACCAAAAACATCAATGAACTGACCACAATTCTTTTTCCCCATTCCTCTGCAGCCCTGGAGAGGAAGAGAGGGAAAATTCAAGAGTGAAATTAAGCCTAGGAATAAGGGAAGGGTGGGGAGAAGGTGTTTTTTAAGATTTGTGTTTATTTCTCATTGGCCTACTCTGATTTGATTGGTAACAAATTTGTTCCCTCCAGTCACATCTGGTTTGTCCCTGTTGGTAACTGGTGACTGATCTCTCCTGGCAAAGTCAGAAGAAAGATTCAGTTTTTTAATGACCCACTGGAGATGGGGGAAGATTTTTTTCAGACCTTTTCATTTAAACCTGCCTGACCCAACAGAACTGTGTATTCTTTCTAAAAGAAAGGTTTTTCGGCTTATTAGTTTGTTTTTGTTATAATAAAACAAGGACAAGAGACTGGGAGCTACTTTGAGCACTCTGGTACGTCAGCCATGCAGAGAAGTTGAGGCTGTTCTGCCTCAAGGCCCTGGCTGACTACAGGTTCCACACAAATGCCTCTCTAAACAACCATTTTGTCTTTCAACACATAAAAATTGGAGGATCTAAATCAATAGCTGGAGCTTACAATGGATGCAGAGCAGCTGTGTTCTTTAACAATGAGTACAGCCATGTGGGCTCCAAAATGAGCAGCTGCAGGGGGAGAAGCAGCAGGGAAGGGGAAATCCTGCCAAGGCAAACCAGTAGGTCACAGGTCCTCAGCAGTGAGCATGGGAGGAGCAGGGAGCATTTTAAAGAGCATTTTAAACAACAGGATTTTTTTTTTTCCCCCAGATCTATTTTAAAAGTAGCAGAAGGAGTCATTGCATTTAATCTTGGAATAATCCACTTTAACCCTGAAGAGTTTATGTCTCTCTGAGCACAGCATTCTGCTGGCATTGTAAGGGACCAGAGGGTGACAAGAGGCTATGTGAAAACAGCACCATTTTCAGGAGACAGCTCATCAGATAGGTCTCAATGTCTGCTTTCTGGCAGCTGTCCATTACAGGGCTCCTAAGTACAGTATTTTGTACAATTGGATAAAGTATAGAGAAAGTGCCACCTGATGTCTACTTACACTTGGCAACAGTTTAGTAAAATTGAAAATTGTGCTAAACTATGGGTTTAGTCCTGGAGGCTGCAAGGTGAAGCACAGTGCTCTCAGTAGAGCAGGGCCCCAGAGGATGAAAGTCATAAAAGGAGGGGAGGGGAAAAAACTAACAAAACCCCAGAGAATTTTACTAGTCTTTTTCGTGCCAGTGGGCAAAGAAGCGCATCATCACTATGTGCTGTGCTGCACAGCTCTTCCAGGGGGTCATCTGCACAAAAGCAGTCAAAAAGGCCCTGGTACAGTATGATGGAGTATGTTGTACTATCCCCCTTGCTCAAGAAAGCCCAAGGCTGTATGATGCAAACTCCAGCTCACCCTTATCAAGGAAGGGCCAGAAGCAATCAGTTTAAACTAGGAATGGGAGAACTGAAGGTAACTCTGGTCCAATGTGTATATTCATTCAAGTACTGTAGGAAGCAAAAATCACAAGAGCTCTGCTATCATAAATGGCAGCAGGTGAGTTGCAACAACCTTTTGCTTCCTTTGGTCTGAAAGCTAACATTCCAAAATCAGAGTACTCTTCTTCTCCCCCACCAATATTCCTTAGATCCAGATCTTTAAGCCAGTGTAGCGATTCTCTGCTCAACATTTCTACAGCCTATCAACCCATTATTATCACTGCCAATAAAATACCAATTTAGAAAGGGGTCTATTATGTAGTTCAGTGAAGGAACAGTTTAATAATATATCTCAACAGCAATAATCATTGTTATTTGTACTTAACATGTGCAAGGTCCAAACTTGAAAATGAACCAGTCTCTTAAAGAATAAAGCTTTTGGCAACAATAATATGCTTTCTCCAGGACTTAAATACCAGCTAGAAGCAAGGAAGAGCACCTGTTTATGCACAATGGTTCATGTCCAAGCAGGTGCTCTGCCTAGTGTCATCTTCCATTAAAACCTGGTCCAAGGCTTACTGAAATCAATAGGAGTTTTAATTTCAGTAGGATTTCAAATATGCCTTTACACTGTACTGACTAGTTTTTGTGCACACTGTGCAATAAATACTGCAATTTATTTTTAATGTACATTCAGAAAATAATATTCTAATACAAAAAGGTAACTTTTTTATTTACAGAAAGTAAAATTTAAAATGTAACTTGCATATATCAGACAAGACATAGAGAATTAAACTTCCTCCCTTCAGGGGGACTGAGCTCATCTCTGTGAACCACTGCCTTTTGCAGCAAAAACCCCACCTGGAAACACAGTTATGGATGTCTCTTATCCTTACTGGCTTTATGGATGATGCAGGTCCTTAAACTATCACCTGCATTTTGCAGATGTCTGTTAACCAAGAGTGTGCTGGATGTGGGCACAAGCACATCTGCTTTTCTGCCATTCTGCACTGATGTCAACTTGTTATATTCAACCAGACACCACAAGCTCTTCCGAGGTGGGCTCAGGGAGCAGGAATACTGGTGACAGGTTTGTTTATAGCCATGCTTATCAGACATATGTTCCTTGATCACACAGGCTGTAAGGAGATTATGCAGACAGTGCTTCTGACTGTTCAATCTAATTTCCAAATAACAGGATGGGACTGTCGGGAGATGTTCCTCGAGCTTTACTGCAACATCAGCCTCAGCACAGGGTGAGACATGAAAGATGGCAACAGCTCACATTTTGCTAGCAGCAGCCAGAATTCTTTGTGTTACAAAGCCTTTTAAAAGTTTTCTAGCCAACAGCAAATTGTTGAGGGCTTACAGGCATCTGCATAAACCAATCATTAAAACTACACCTATACCTTATATCTAAAAATAGGCGCTTGTTTCATATTTCTTGCTACTCAGGAACTTTTTATACTCTTCTATAAACAAAGTACAAAGCCTCATTATTAAACTTTTCTATTATCTTGCTTTAACATATTTTTCTACTTGCTAAGACCTAACTCTACACATCATAAAAACACAGTCTTATTGTTCCATGTCCTCATTCTTGCATCTTTTTAACTCAACGCCTACATCCATACTGGTATAAGAGTTTTCTGCTTTTTCTATTTCCTAATTGACAAAAACTAGTGTCTCCGGGCTGCTCCTCACTGTGACCTGTGGCAGCTGAGGCCATGAGACACTAATAAATTATGAGTACCCTTGGAAACACTCTCCCATTCCAACCTGGAAACCTATCAAACCTCTGAGGATCACCAGCTGGTGACTGCTGCCCCAGGGTGGGTGAGCCACCCTTGTCTCAGTGGTACCATCAAAATTCAGGTCCTATTTTCATCTTATGTGCTAATAGCAAATAAAAATAAATTAGAAACCAAATATAACCATGCTCTTACTAATAAAGCAAATTTTGAACATTTGAAAAACTGATATACTTTTGCCATTTTAGTTGTGATTAGTGACTAAGGAGTTTTATCAGTCCAATCTATTTTGATGAACACGAAACAGGAAAATTCCTCTTTTTTTGGAAAAGAGAATGTCATCCATAACACTCTTTACTTAGTAGACTTCCACTCTTTGTTCATCCATGTCTTTCTTATCTTCTCCTTGTATCACGATTCTTTATACTAAGCTGAACTGTAACCACTATTTTTTTTTTAAATCAGAAATTACACTGCCTTTTAACCAGACTTCCACATAAAGTGTATCTAGAAGAATATTTAGTTCCATTACATGTCTATTTCATACTCTCTCATATTAAGACATCTTAAACACTTACTTTCATATTTTTAACTATGAAAAGGACTAGAAGTTGTTGATAAAGGATGTTTACATGACCAACCAGGTGTTACTTTTGCAGAATTTGCCTCAGGAATTGAAGTTAATGCTCTGGAAACTTTTCTGCATTAAGTCCTCTGTTACAACCTCCTTTGCAACCTGGTAAAACCAAAATTCAAGACTATGTAGTCTTCTCCTGGATATTTGTATAAATAATAAAATGCCCAACAAGGCAGGTTCAAGAATGGTCCCAAAACTCTGCAAGTGCCTCTGTTCAGATTATTGCTGTTAGTAGGCATAGATTTGTACAAAGCACCAATTCTTTCAACCCTTTCTGAAAAAAAGTAGTTTATATCATAAACATTATTGGTTGACACTATGAAAATAATCAAAAGTCCTGAAATTCATACACACTGCAGAAGAACATTATCTGTCTCATAAACCCACTACATGTGCAATGCCACAGCTCCAAGATAAACACCTTGGATGAAATACCTCACCACCAGCCATTCAATAATCAACAAAATTCACAATCAGTACAAATTCCAGCTGGTTTTTTAGCACTGCCAGTCGTGGATAATGACCTAATTATTCTTTCCAGACAGTTACAGAATCACAACCATCTTCCCACTTGGATGAGGATGTAGGTGTGCATTAATCTCTGCAAAGAGAAGCTAAAAGATAAAGGTTTATCTAAAGCTGATGATGAAAACACCCTTTTAAAATTCACAGCTTCACACGTTGCCCACAGCTTCAGACCCACCCTCAGATTCCCTTATGTTGTGAAGGGTGCAGACTTGCAGCCCTGCAGGTCAACAACCAAATGCATTTTTTCTGCTTAAGAAGAAACCAACAGAAATATATAAATATCATCTTCATTTGTAAGAATTGCTTGCAGGTGGTGGCAGACCTCAGAATAATAAATCAATAGCACAAGGCCAAACAGGATTTTCGCTGCCTAGGACAGAAAGCTTAAAATGCATTCAGCTGGGCAAACCCAACTCATAGGCCAGCACTGATGTCAAAATAGTCCTTTACTAATTCCATAAAGGACCAGTATTCAATCCCACCCTAGGGCTCAAATACATTTTTAAAAGTAAAATAATCCCAGAACAGGATAGCATTACTGCCTTGCACACTGCCAGGAAGCTCAGTGAGTTTCAGTCAACCTCAGTGACTCTTAAGTATCAACAGATGAGAATTTGAAAAATGAGGATAAGGACACTGAGGAAATGAGAGGGTTTTATGGATCACATCTCTATGTTGAATGTTGAAATTTCTGCTATAAACTGTTAAAGTTAACTTCCTCTGCCTTTCCAATGTGCCATGAATCACCAGTGGTAACAAACCTCTGCACCTCATGATCATTGTGAAAAGGTCCTGTCTTTAACACCCCAATGTCAATTTAAATGCAATGCTACACAAACATGAGCTACTACCTTAAAATAAGTCAAGATGTACAATAACAAAAAGATGGAAACATTTCCCATTGATGGAAATCAGAAACCTACAGTTTGTTTTTTAACATGTGCATCTTGGGTAGTATGGTTTAAAATCAACACAACTTTGAATATACAATCAGCCATTAAGATATGGAAAATTCAAGAGACATCTACTCCTTCTGTCAGCACCCACATAAAATTCATATCTTCAAATTTAGACTACTCAGCACTATTTATTTAGCAGACACAGGCTATAGTACTTGGGAAGCAGCTGCACTGTATCTCCATGAATGATGGGCAAGTCTATTATGATACATCTGAATGCCAACTGATGGTTTTTATCAGCAGTCCTATCAAACTCACCAAGGTAAGAGAGTCTACTGAGAGCCTAGGGTTTTCTACAGCCAAAAAGAAAACAAATTTCAGCCAGTAGCCCATTAAACATAGCCTTCAAGGGCTCAGAAAATTCCTAACAATGATTCGTGATTTAAGCTGCCAACAGAGTGAATTAATTGTTGAGCTGGGCCCTCATGGTCTTCTGTTTGTTAGGTCCTGAAACACTTTTTCCTATTTATTCTAATTTATCACTGTCCCCTAGGGTCTTAAGAAGCTGCTCTGAAGGCAGGAAAAACATGTAAACCTTGGTGAAATGAGTTTCCTTTTCCATAAAAACACTTCCTTTCCCAGTTATCTGAAGTGAAAAATCCTTCAGTGAATAAGTTTCAAGGGAAGGATCAAGCTCAAAACTAACAGCTGTAGAAAGAACATAGCTGAAAATGACCAAAAGTAATATAATATAAATCACACTGAGTAAATGGAATAAAAATTGTGGAGGAAAACACTTCTGGCATTTGATTCTGCATTATTCACCTTCATGGATTAAAAAAAGAAAAAGAAAAAAAGGTAGGAGTTATAATTTCCCTGCTCTTATTTCAACTACTCTCCTTATCCTCAGTGAGCTATAAAAGGACGTATATTGAGGGAAAAGCCCTTAATGTGCCATGCTGTTTTTCCAGTATGATTTGATTAGATTCATAGTGCATGACCAAAAAGAGCTCGTTGTAAACAGCTGATTGGGTTTTAAAGCAGTGGATAATAAGTTGGGTAAATTACTACTCATTGTCTTTAGGACATTCTCCACATTCTCTGAATACAAGCCCATGTTCCTGCTCAGCTGCTTCCTTCGGGATCTCCCTGGTATTGTATGGGGCAGAGCTGTGGACCTTGAAGGAAATAAATGAATATTGACTTGCAGTGATAGAGATGACACATCTTGGGAGGATCCCTAATGTTAGCAGCAGACAGAAATTGAGAAGTAATGACACCAGAAGTGTGCTGAGAATAAAAAGCAGTTGCTGGCTGCCACGAAAGGACTGGAAGTGCTGCTGAGTGGGAGGTAAATGTACCCAACCTTTCATAAAATAGAGAAGAAAATTCCTTTCTCTGTAAAACCTCTCCAGCTAGGCACAGTAATAACATAGCCATTGAATCATGGAATCATTTATGTTGGAATATATCTTTAATATAACTAACAATTAACATGATATTGCCAAGCGTCCACTATACCCTGTCCCACTATACCTAGCACACATCTGTGTATCTTTTAAAGATTTGGCCCTTCTACTCCACAAGATAAAGTCTCCTTTTTTCCAGTGCAGGACCCAGGACCTGGCCTTGTTGAACCTCATACTACAGGCCTTGGCCCATGATCCAGCCTGTCCACATCCCTCTGAAAGCTTTCCTATCCTCCAGAAGACCAACACCCTGGTCCTACTGTCATCTGCAAACTGGCTGAGGGTGCCCTTGATCCCCTTGTTCAGGTTGTTGAAGATATTAAACATATAAAACATATTAAACAGATACTACATTGACACCAATACTGAGCCCTGGGGAACACTACTCATGACTGGCCACCAGCTGGGTTTAACTCCATTCTCCAACATTCCCTGGGCCCATCTGCTCATGCAGTTTGCTACCCATCCAACAATATACCCATCTCAAGCCAGACAAAGCCAATTCCTCCAGGAGATTGCTGTGGGAAACAGTATCAAAGGCTTTACTACAGTCTGCTACAGATAGATAAGATCTACAGCCTTTCCCTCACCCACTGAGAGGGTCACCCTGTCATGGAAGACCAGGTTGGTCAAGCAGGACCTGCCTATCATGAACTCATGAAGGTCGGGCCTGATCCCTGGGTTGTCCTTCATGTGCTGTGTGGTATCACTCAAGATGATCTGATCCATGACTTTTCCTGGCACCGGGGTCAGACTGACAGGCCTGGAGTTCCATTCTTTCTTGTATATGGGTGTCACACTGGCTGGCTTCCAGCCACATGGGCCTCTCTGGTTAGCCAGGCCTGCTGGTAAATGATTGAAAGTGGCTTGGTGAGCTCTTCTGCAGATCTCAGTACCCCTGGGTGGATCCCATCCAGCCCCATAGACTTCTATGTGTCCAAGTGGTGTAGCAGGTCCCTGACCATTTCCCTTTGGATTAGGGGGGCTTCATTCTGCTCCCCAGCCCTGTCTTTCAGCTCAGGGTCTGGGTACCTGGAAAACAACTGATCTTCCTATTAAAGACTTGGCTAGTCTTTCATTCATACAATATTAAAAATAAAATTATCTGTGATTTAGAAGTCTGAAGCTACAAAGATGCTCAAAGAAATTATTGAGGAAGTGGTGTTTTAGCCATCTAAAATATCATACAAAATTATATGAAAACCTGTGTCAATCCATTTTAGGATCTGACATGGCTACAGGAAATAGTTGCACCATTTCCTAACTATACTGCATTTTAAAAGACTTACATAACCAAATCAGGTAAAATAAACATAGTAAATGACTTTTCAACCTTTTCTCCCTTAGGGATCAACAACTGTTTTGCAGAAGAGGTATGAACAGCCTGTAAACTTTCCATAAATAAAAGAAGTGATTTACAAAGCCTGTTTCAAAGTCTTTAGAAACAATGGATGATGTCTCTGAGAGGATCCCACAGAACAAAACTGCATAACAAGAGTTGTCAGTGCAAAGCTAAGTATCAACAATTTTATGTTAAATCAAGGGGTTATTTCAACCTCAGAGTGTGTTCAAGACTTGTGCCTGTTCAAAACTTCCATTACTAACCTGGATATCAAAACAAGGAGGGTCTGTGCAGGTCACCAAGATCTTTGCAAGCACTTGCACCACTGGTTCAGAATTCTAAGTGGTTTTGACAGAGAAATAGCTTAAAAACAATACTAAAAAAAAAAAAAAAAAAAAAAAAAAAAAAAAAAAAAAAAAAAAAAAAAAAAAAAGTTATGTCTTGCGAGCTGCAAACTGAATACAAGCCCACAGTGTGATACTGCTGCTAAAGAAAGATTTTTTTAAAAATCACCCTGAAACAATGCCAAGAGAAACATCACTATAATTTCCAATTGTATTTTCCCATTCCATTTTTACTGCTAAAATATCTGTTCTTCACCCATTTATTTTCTTTTTAACATCTTTCACATAGCAAAAAAATAATAAAAAAATCCATCTTTTCTTCCTTCCTGCCTTAGAAATTGGCATAGAGTTTGGGTAAAAATCAGTGATTTTTATCAGCTTATTCCAGGCTGAATGCTGTACCAACTCTTTGATTCATTTCATTTGTCCCAGCGTTTTCAACCCTTTTATTAGTTACCATGTTTTATTTTTCATTTATTCACCTGAAGCTTTAGAAGCCAGGTCTTTAGGAGCAGTCCAGAGTAACAAGATTATGCTCTAATATCTTATAGTTACGTCACTGCACCTCATCCTGAGTCAACACAGCACACTGGCATCAGAAGCTGCAGGTAAAAATTACTAGTGGCAGTTAAATCACCACTTCAATGAAAAGAAGCTTGTTCTATGCTGACTTCTCAGGTGCTTTTTGCTATCTCAATAGCTGATTTATCCACAGGTTCAGAATTACATTCCCAGTACATCTGATGTTATTATCAAAAAGGACCATGAAAGAAACAGAATAATTAGTTATTTTATGATCCCTGAAACAGGATGCATGTATATCTTCTGTCAGAAAACAATTCTCTAACATTTATTTTGAATTTTATGGTCTGTGTATAAAAGCATCAACTGGTGTTCACAAACAGAGCTTTTTCTCCAGGGTTTTATTATGATAAAAGAAATTACTTTATTCTTCTTAGGTCTGTCCTTCAGTGCACAGAAGTAGCTGCTGGAACAAAGAGAAATGAGAGATGCAACTTGAATGACTGAGGCCTCTCCATCTTTCTTTACTCCCTTCCTCCTTTGCTCAACATTCCTCACCTCCCCCCCACTTCTTTTTCATGCAGTGGTGTTTGATGGAGCAGCAGATTAGAAACATTTTCCGTCTGTATCATTTTATATTTGTTCAGGTTGTCGCCATTAAAAAGTGCAGCTTCAATGCTACTGGTAAACCTTGGATAAAGCTCTGATGTAAATAGTTCATGCTGAAAATTTATCATTGTCAGAAAATGACAATGCTATACCTATAAGTCAACTCCCAATATCATAGAAGAAGCAGAACTGTCATCTCTTTCACAATCATGTTAAAGATTTTTTGTGTGTTCCTGGAAGAGAGAAATACCACAGTTACAAAACGGGTTTCCACATTTCCCTGTAAAATAAAATCAAATACACTTCTACAACCCTCTAAAGAATCACCCTCTAATTGAATTATGATCTATACCCATAAACTTATTTTCACTTGGCCACCATATCCTTATTTATAGTTGCATTTATCCTGATCAGAAGTTTACGGTACTTTAATCCAAACATCTTTAAAAGGGTAGGGGTTTTTCCCTTTCTGGATTATGTTTTATAAATATTATCTCTCTTTATGAATTATTATAAAGCAACACATCAACACATTTGATGTTGGCAGTGTGTGGTTAGGCAGAGACAGGCGCTGCGGAAGATATCGCGATTGTAACGGGCAAAAGGGCACAGGAAAATCTCCCCTCCTGCCTCACTCGAGATAAGAAATCACCCTCAGCATGCATAAGTCCCCCCTTAACAGAATACCAGTATTTTTCCTATCCCTTACTAACCTTATAAGGAAGCAAAGACCCCCCTGACGTAGTGATAGGACCCTGAAGGTATATAAACTGTATGCTTATGAGAATAAACGCTTTTGGAACGTCTTCCACATTGGAACAGCGTCGTCCTTAGCCCAAATCACACACCTAGCATGTGTAGATCGTACCACCCCTACTGATCCAGGCCGCCAGAGCCGGCAGAGACCCCAGACTGCAACAGCAGTGTGATATTTGAACTTGAGCAAATAAGAAGCTATAATCAAGTGGTCGGCAAGACAACCCCATGATCAGAATGTTTGACAGTCTATGCACCACATGCTATCCAAAATGGAATCTGTTTTGAACTGTAAGATACAAAAGTGCTACTGCTTTCTGCCGTGACTGCCAAAAGATAAAAGATTGCTGCATTCACAACCCATTGTGCCCAAATAGTCCATGGAAATATTGCTAAACTGAAGGGAAATAACATTGTGAAAATTGCAAACTAAGATGGTCTGGACATAAAATAATTTATGTTGGAAAAGACTCTTGAAATCATCAAGTCCAACCATTGCCCAAACAATGTCAAGTGATGGTAGGAAGAATGTATTTCCACAGCTCCCAACAAATTCTGAGCCAAGCTGAGCTAGACTTGCTCTAGGCCACAGTCAAATTATGGGAAAAAAGTCATTTATTGATCTTCTCTGCTGTGGTGAAATGTTCCTCAGCATCATTCAATCATTAACAAAAAACTATCAAAATCCATCTGAAACCTCTGCAATTCATAGGGATTCTTGTAACACTGAAAAGAATTTTGTTATCAAATGTGCACTGCCTATCAAAAATGTAGCTTGCATTAAAAGCAGTGGCAAAACTATGGCATTAAAAATCAAAGAGTTTCAGTGTGGCATCACACAACTTCACCACCAAACAGATTAATGGAAAATTGTATTCCAAATAAACAACAACTAAAATTTGCCCAATAACTATAAGGACAGATATAGTGCACACATTTTATATAGTTACCTTCATGCACTTAATTTTTTGGGCACTCAGAGCAATGAAACTAGAAAACACTGCTAGTTGACAGATAAAGATGATAATTGTCCTCATCTATCAAGTTAAGATAGATTAGTTTTCCTGAAATGGATTCCTGACCAAAATGTGCCCATACTCTTGACACCACTACCTTCAAGTGACTACAGACAAATGTTAAATTAAAGAACGAACCACAGTGTGTGAAAATGTGTCAGTTTAATATTTTACTCATCTCAATTGCTTTGCACAGTCTTAGGACTTTCCAAGATAGAAACAATACTCGAAATTATTCTCAATATTTTAGGATCCAACTCTTGGCTAATAGAATTTCTGAGAAAAAATAAAACATTTAGGCCTAATGTGTTATTCTAATAACTGAACATTTATATTATGTGATAATAATAATCTTGGAACTAGGAAAAACGGGATGCTTTATCTTTTTAGCAACAGAATCAATAAATATAGGTTGGTTTGCTGAAATATAATTCCAAAATATGCACACATATATTCATTTTGTCTCAGCAGATACCTTCTCTTCTAAAATAAACTTGAAAGTGCAAGATAAAATTAAACTTTAGGATTATGTAAAGAAGATTTTTCTTTACAAGCCTTGTTTCAAACCTACAAGGAATGAAATATTTAAATGTTGTAGAGTCACAGAATATGCTGAGTTAAAAGGGACCCACAGGAATAATTGAGAGTATCTCCTGGCCTTGCACAGGACCATCCTCAATAGTCACACCATGTGCCTGAGAGCATTGTCCACTTTTTGGACTCTCTCAGGTTTAGTGCTGTGATCACTGCCCTGGGGAGCCTGTTCCAGTGCCCAACCACCCTCTGGGTGAAACACCTTTTCCTAATCTCCAACCTAAACCTCCCCTGACACAGCTTCAGGCCATTCCCTTGGGTCCTGTCACAGATCACCAGAGAGATGAGATCTGTGTCTGCACCTCTGCTTTCCGTCATGAGAAGGTTGTGATTGCAATGAGGTCTCCCCTCAGACTCCTCTTCTCCCAGCTGAACAGATCAAGTGACCTCAGCTGCTCCTCATATTTTGTGGGGTTCGTATTGTTTAGCAGGAACTTAGTTACCATATTGCACCAGAATGAATTGAGAATCCATTGCTGTTCTGGAAATCCATTTTCAGTCGTGTTACTACTCAGGAAAAAAAAGCATCCATATCACTTGGTGGCAAAACACTTAAAAACAGAGTTGTTTTATTCAAAAAAATAAGATTAGAAACAGTATGATGTCAAAGAAAACTACTTTTTGGAGAAAGAAAAAGATCCCTTTTTGTGTAGCTCTACTTAAACATGTTTAGTTTACAGATAAATAATTTCTTTTTTTCTGTGGCAGTTCAATAGCCAGTTTAATTTAACTTTCTCTACTATGAACATTGCTGCTGTTTAATTTATTAAGAAGATAATTTCTAGAGAACACACACACACTGGGAACAAAGAGAAAGATAATCAAGCCATTTACTCAAAGAAACACTTGCATATTTATCCTTCCTGCATTAAATAAATCAATCCTAACTCCCAGAGAAATCCATTTTGCAGTCTCCACTTCCATTTTATATTAACATTGTTTTCTTAAGGAGTATATTCAAAGATATTCCTGCATGGGTACTGTGACCCACAGCAGTGGCAAATTAACATTCTTCCCCATTGACTAAGGCTGGGATAAGCATCCTTTGATGCTTAGAATTCCCTAGGAATTCCCTAGAAATTCCATAACTGGGCCTTTTATGACAAGAGTGAGTCTCCCCAATTACTGGATGGTCCAAGAATTCCAACAGAATGAAATTACTACTTCTCTCTGGAATGAAGAACAGATTTCCTTGTTGACCATGTCCTTGCCAAAGCCCCAAATCCTTAAATTCAGAGCAAAACAAAGCATAAAAACTCATGCATCAGTGAAATGAATTAATAACAACCACCAAATAATGAATTTTCACTGATTTTCTCACAGTGGTTTTCTTTGCACTTTTATTTTTCCCCTACTCCAGTTGTACTTAAAAAAAGCGTACTAAATATTGTTTCTTGATTTCTCTGATCTGCAGCTTTGAGCAAATTACTGTAAAGCCCTGCTTAATGTTTTTGTAATGCAGCTGCTCACCTTTTTACTCCTGCATTTTTACGGTATCTACTTTAATTCCTCAGTGAACCAACAGGTCAAGGAATATAAGTTGCTTCCCCTCCTGCTCTTATTATCAGTATATTCCAGATACAGAGCACAGTTGTTAATACTGGTGAAATCAAAGAAGCATAAGTGAAGCTGTATAAAAAGCCTTCTGAGTTTATTTATCCATTTAAAAATATAGGATGTTTTTCATAAGAGTGTACTGCCTTAATAGTAAATATTCAATTAGCTCAGCATGACCAATAGTGACTGCATGAGGATGGTGCAAACACCTAGTACCTTACCTCAAAATAATCTGGGTCTAGCAGCGACACTTTAATATCCCTAAAATGACTTCTTTTTTCAATTTTTTCCCCTTGGATGCATGTTTGTTTGCTTTTGGATTTTGGTCTTTATTCACCTCTTTATCGCTTTCAAATGCTGTGGCAAGGAGTTCCACGATCCAATTATATATTGTATGAAGAACCAACCATCCATTAAATGACTCCTACTGTTTCTTATGCAAGGACAACCAAACAATTATTTGTTATTTAGCCCCTTTAGTCCCCGAACAACTCCTTGAACCTTTTATTGCACCATACTTCCCTCTACAACCTCTTCCCACCTCATTTTCCATCCCATGTGTCCCGATTTTAAAAGACAGGTATCTTCTAAGAAGGTGAAACCCCCCTACAAACTGGAGAACTCAGATTCCCTCCTTCCAAATTATTACAATTTAGAAAAATTAAATGGGCTTTAAGGCAGAGGTATGGGGATAGGAATAATAGTTCTTAACTTACATATATATATAAATATATGTAACAAGGCAAACAAACAATAACCACTACAGCATTAATGGTAAATACAACTAGGAGAAAGAAAAAAACTCGAGGGGCTTTGTTTTCACAAAGCTCAGGATAGTCTGGTCTCTCTTGAGCAACAAAGCTGGAACAGTGGAAAAAAAAGAGTCCGGGGCTGGTGGGTGAGATCAGAAGCTCCGCTGGTGGTAGCAGGAACGGTGGAGATGTCCCAGCAGGTCAGGGCCGGGCCGAAGAGAAAAAACGGCGATGACTGACAAGAAAAGGGCAGGACGCAGCTCAGAGTTCTGTCCCCTTCCAATGCCAGGAGCAAGAGAGACAACTCCTGCCCCAACCAGTCCTTTCCCTGTCTTAATCTCCCTAAGCACCGAGCCATTAGTTCCCTGGCAAATCCCCCCCACCACCCCTTCCTCCCACCCCGACCCTGGGAAAAAATTCCCAAAGTTAAAAAAAAAATCCAACCCCCAACACCAACACCATGGAAGTCTTTTTTCAGCATTCTGACCACATTTG
The DNA here is from genome assembly GCA_013389925.1 of Aegithalos caudatus. Classification (NCBI taxonomy): domain Eukaryota; kingdom Metazoa; phylum Chordata; class Aves; order Passeriformes; family Aegithalidae; genus Aegithalos; species Aegithalos caudatus. Next base: position 25,815 of record WEIU01023545.1, read on the forward strand.
GCACTCTTTTTGACTCTTCTAGGATTCTACAATGTCCAGCTTGAGATGGAAGACTCAGAATTCCACATAGTATTCAAGATGCAGCCAAACCACAGATTTACACAGTGGCCTATTAATGATCTCTGGTTTGCACTCCATTCCTTTTCTAGTAATTCCAAACCTCAATTCACTTCTTTTTTGATTGAAACAAGATAGTAAAGTCAATACTGACATTTAGGACAACACTAGTATCTTGTACTCGAGCAGTAGCAGCCCGTTCAAAGCCCATCCTTTTATTCAAGATATTTTTGCCTTCAAGGGGCCTCATCTAGTTTGAATTTCATCTGCCATTTTATCTCCCAGTTACCTGAGATCAATCTACCTCTGCTAGAAATGCTAAAGTAACCCTTATCTCATTCCACAGACTGTCCCTACTGGGAAGGAAAATTCCCTGTCTGGGACCAAACTTATCTCCCTGACTGAACCAACAAGTCCTAGGATGGGAGATAATACTGGTCTGGAGATCTCAGCCCATAGAGGTGGATTGTGATGCAGCATCTGATGCATTAAAACTCTCGAATGGTCCCGCTGCTAAAGCTGATGGCAGTAGGGAATTATATCAAGCTAGCTTGGAGCAGCAGGCTTTCCACCCTGTGGAAAGATTTTTATCCCATCTAGGTAAAAAGCAAGTCTTGAAATATTGTCAATCCCATCCTGAAGAATGGAAATTGCAGGTCTCCAGCAGCTGTACTAATGTAGAATCAATAGTACCTACACCTACATATAAGTAGGTGTAGTACATGTAGTACCTAAATATGCACAAAGGCACAACTGAGTTTTCTTCCTTTTAAAAGATGCAAGGAGCAGTAGTTTTCTGTTTGCTCAGTCTTTGCCAACAGACTGTTGAACTTCTATTTTTCTTTCCTCCAGATTTAATCCAATATTGCATCTGGAAAGTAATGGTTACTTTATATTTGCATTTTTGTATAAGGATACAATAATAGAAGCAGCTCACTGATTATCTCACAAAGGTTTTCTTCTCACTCTTATTTTTCCCCTACTCCAGCAGTATCAGTCAAGCATGTTAGAGACAATTGCAGTCAGAACACTTCAAAAAAGTGGACTGAATATTGTTGCTTGATTCCTCTGATCTGCAGCCTTGAGCAAATTATTGCAACAGCCCTGTATAATGTTTTCAACAGGGAATTTTTTTTATTACATTTTAGACATTGTAAGAATCATTCAATGCCGGGGCCCTTGATCAAAGAGCACTTTATAAATATAAGTACTTTAATTTTAAATTGATTTCTCTCTCACAAAGCCTATTGTAATCGGTGGAACTGCACCACTGTGAAGGCAAAGCAGTTTCTTTAAGTGTATTTCTTATTTATCCTAAGCTTATAATAATAGCTAGATACATTAGCAGCCAAAGACTTTAAAAACTGCCTTCTCTCCCTGCTAAAAAATAAAAAAATAAAAAAATAAAAAAAAAAAAATCATGAGCAATACAAAATAGTGTTTTATATGAATATATATAACTAGGCCTAAATTAAACCCATGACTTACGCTTCTATTTCTATGAGGTTGTCTCATGTTTCCATCCTAAAATTCCTATTCCTTTTGTTCAGTGAATAAGTTCATTCCCCAGAGAGCTTCTCATAGAGCTTGGGACGGCTTCCATCCACCATTCAAACCCTTCAGAACAGTCTCCAACTAATACAGAGTGAAATTCATATGCAGAAAATCCTCTAAAACAGCAAAGATACACAAATCCTCAAATCCCATTCCCAGTGCTTACACTCTGCACCTTTATAAGTGTCATCTGACACTGTAAATTAGGACACAATGAGCATCTTCCACATTTCCCTGCCCCTTGAGCAGAATTTGTTTCCTGGGGTAAATTAAGTGTGGCTTACATAAATGTGTCTAGATCACCTGATAATAAAATGAACACTGACAGAAATCAGTGATTAATTTCATTGAAAAGGTTTGTTTTTTTTAATCTGCAGCTGAGAAGAGTTGTTGACAGTACAGGTCACCTTCTCAGTGTCCCATGCAAGTGCAGAATTAGACAGGAAAGCTATTTTCTGCAGTGAATTGTGCCGAGCTAAATCTATCTCTTCTAATGTCAACAGCAAATTCAATGACTTAAAAAGAGATGGTGGAATCCAAGCTAGGCAGTGGTTCTTACTTTAGGAGCTAGAAGAGGAATGTGTAGCTTTCCTTTGATTGCTCAGTCCACTCCCTCATTTTTGCACTTGCCTCCTCTTCTTCTGAAGTCAGAAATGTGCTTGTCTCCCAGAGGTTCCAGGAGAATTTCAAGTGCAAGGATTTTCAGTGCAACAGCCTGCAAAGCTAACACCTACTAACCTGAGGCTGATTTGGTACTTTGTTTGAAATAGAGACAAGAGAAAACCATGAGCAAAGTGAACTTGAATCAGAACATATGTTGAACTGCTCATTGTAAATGATACAGCTAACAAGGCTGCTAATTTTATCAGGAAACTGAAGAAATTAGGTACATTGCTCATAAAACTGAAGACATGCTCATCACACCCTGCTCACCTCCCTCAGCAAACAAATCCCTGTTTTCCAAGATTCACACAAGCCTTCCCACTGTAAATACACATGCAAGAGCAAGTAATACTTTCATTTTGTGCCTCAATTCAAGCCAAGGTGCATTTTTTTCAGGGATGATTCTATGACTTCCTGCAAGTCCATTTTTAAACCCCATTGGCTAACCTTGCTGTGGCTCCTTTCAGAGATACAAAAGCACCTTCATCTTTCCTCACATTAAGGTCCCACACTTCTCAGTTGTCACATGTTCTATGTTCAGATTTGGAAGGATGCTTCCTCTCCTTTACATGCTGTGAGGAACAAAACCAGAGGGGAAATTGGAAATGTTATCAGTAGAGATAGCTAAATTTGAGTGCCAGTAGGGTTTTTATCAGCCATTTAAATGATTACCACTCATCACCCTGAATCCTTCTCTACTTCATACTTGACTGCTTTCTCTGAGGAATAAAAGTAGCCAGAAAAACAAGGAACATTGCTGGGGAAAAGCTCCATCAATGCTGCCCAGAGCTTGCCCTTTCAAGCAGTTTGGGAATGTGCCTGTTCCCATAGCTGGATAAAACATATACTATGAGTTTTTTACAACTTTTTATCCCAAGATTTACCATTCAGAAGGCTGGTGTACAGTTTTTACCCAAGTCAAAAAGTGCCTTTTCTGTTTCCCAAGTGAATGGTGACAACCACTAGGGAAAAAAAATAAATTGACTAGCTAATAATAAAACATGCATAGCAATTGCTCCAGGATATGTATGACTACAGACATTCAGAGATTTTAGTTTTTCCAATTAGGTCTGTAGCCTAGCTAGTCTTAAACATTTTTAATGCATTTAATCTAATGTGCCTCTACTTTGGCAGGTGTCATTGTTGGACACGAAATAAAGATGCCTGATTCCAAAGGCAGAAGATCAGAAGGCTTTATTTACAATTCATCCAGTCTTTTTATAATATGCTGTGCTGAAAAGGCATATTATTGGCTCATAGAATTTACACCTCTCTCCATTCATTAAGTAACAGAAACAACACCTGGCAGAGGGATTATAATGAGAAAAATATTGTTTACCAGAAATGCTACAAGTTATTTACAGAAATTGTTCGTGAAATAATATTCTCCAAAGAAATCTTCCCTTGGGAAGAAAAATCAGCCACTGGCAGGCCGAAAACCTTTCAGACCCAAAAATATAGGCCCACAGGCAACTACATCACATTTTGGAGGACAAGTATCCACTTTTTTTCTATATTTTTTTAAATAACTGATGAGTGGACCTTGGACCTTATTCTGATGTACTGAAGAGTAAATCATCCCTATATGTATGACCTTGATCACAAATTCTACTTCTTCACTTTTACAGCTGCTGATCAAAAGTTCAGATGAACAGCTCTTTCCTTAGAGCTTGATTGGTTTGGGTTTTTATTTCAGTTCATCTGTCTGAAGTCTAGTTAACCCTGATGAATTGATCTTTAGAAAATCAAGTTCAGTACCAGTAAGGCAAGTGAATTTTCTATGAAGTTATGAGACTTGTCAACATGACTATTACGGAGAAATACAACTGTATACATTTATGCTTCTATGAATATTATTTCAGCTGGTGGATGAATGGAAGTCATTTCTCACAGGGAACATTTAAAGGATAGTAAAGGAGAACTGTGGGCTAAACACTGAACATCTTTTCTCATATTTAAGCCATAAAGGGGCCCAACAATACAGTAGAACTATTTGAGTGGGCAATAAATTGGTGCCAGCTTTTGCAGGGCAAACCTGTCTATTCGCATTCAGGGCCAGCACCCTCACACTCACAGTGATCTAAAAACATGTCATGTGCTAAGTGACAGACCATATGCTCTGCCTGGAACAGGAACTTTGGCTTACACAAAAGACTTGAATTAATGCATCAAGTAGGTGACAAGCTTTTAAACTGATGTATACACCAAGCTACTCATAACCAAGCTGTCTTCATCTATTATGTTTTCTGAAAAAGTCCCCCAGATAAACATAACTTTGCTTATTAAGCCCAGCAGAGAGGCTACAGCCTGCTGCAGACAATTGCCTCTGTTTTTTAAAATGCTATTTCCATCAAACACCCAGCAAAGTAATTTGGATCAGTGTTACTGGCAATACCCGTACAAAACATGAGAAATCCTTAATAGTGTTTATGAAACCTTGCAGAAACAAAGAAATGCTATGTGTCAGCTTACCTGGCAGAGTTGATGCAAATACTGATCAAGAGATCATTTTTATGACATAGGGAAGTATTTACTTGGTTACACTCTTTGGGCTACAGCAAGCAGGGAGCTAAAAATAAAACTGAGGGAGATCTGAACACACTTGGAAAAGCTGCATGAAAAGAGAACAAATGGTACAGATCAAAGCCTAAAGCACGGCTGACAAATGTGGGGAAGGACCTCCTTTTCCCAAGGCTGCACATACCCCCAGACAAGGCCCGTGGTAGCAATACCAATTAAAAAAAAAAAA
>WEIU01023545.1:36397-47184 GCA_013389925.1 Aegithalos caudatus
AAAAAAAAATGCAATTCCAGAATTAGAATTAGCTATGTGATTTTAATTTACTATCCTTATGCATCTGCACCATGGAAAATCCTCTCACCAAAGTAGGACAACATGCACCATGCCCACAGAAAGAAAGTAGCAGGGAGAAAAGTTTGAGTCCAGAAAAACCTTCCTACTTCCAAAACTCACTCTTTACCTTTAGCTGAAGAGCCACTGGAGGAGAAAAGCTGCTGTACAGACCAGCAGATTCATCCCAGAGGTCACGTCTGTACCGCAGTTGGACACCTCTGCAATCTGATACCACCTTCTTAATTGTTTATTTTGGCCTCCTGCCAGTATAATAAGCTCTTGCCCATATGGGCCCCCATCCTATTTTGTTTGTAGTGGATGAGAGAGTAAATGGAAAAGGTAAAATGCACCTAGGGGAAGAACCTTCTAGAATAGGTGAAGAAAGCATTTTATCATTCATGATCTCACAGAGAGGCATGGGATACTAAGAATATTACAAGATTTTTTTTTTTAAATTTTGAAAAAATTTACTTTAGTCCAGCTATAAATTTACTGCTCAAGGTTCCAAAGTACATTAAGTAAAAAAGGAAAAAGCCAATTAGGAATTTTAAAAGATACTTCAAAATTATTCCCAGCACAGACAAAATGAAAATTTAAAATGATAAGCTTTTTCGCATGCTTTATTGGAAAGCTGTAACATCAAGCAAAGAGACCCTTGACCCAAACTCAAAGTTTGAATTTCATTAGAATTACAGTACTCACATACTTATTTTCTTTGCAAGTTGGAAGTAAACATCAGCCAGACAGCTTTTCATGGCCAAAACCATCAGGGAATTACAACTGGAAAGGAGTAAAACATTTTCTTCCAACTGGAGGTAGGGATGGAGGACATGTTTGAGCAGACAGAAGGGTTTCAGAATTCAAAAGCCAGCATATTATCTCAATGTTTATCTCAGGGAAAACTCAAGAAAGACATACCTAATATTTCAGCCAAATTTGCTCACTTGCTTTTGTTTCCTGAGCAGTTTGGGAATGCATAATAAGCCTCTAGTAAGTGCCACTGAGCATGGTGAACGTATTTGTCCCAATTTTCATTTAGTTAAATATTCCCATTCAAAACACTGCCTAATTAAAGTAACCATTATAATTCCATAATGACAAGTTAATGGAAAAAATCTCCTCTAGAACTCAATTAAATTATTCCTGTTAATAATTGGTGAAAAACTGTGGAAAAAAAAAAAAAAACCTGCTAAATGCATACTTAAAACTACATACAAGGTCATTGCTTTAGAATATACAACAGGTTCTACCCATTTCTATGAGGGACGTTAAGGATCATGAAATACCTCCTAGATCATGCAATTTTCTATGAACTTGGATGTGTAAACATCAACTAAGTAGTGTGAGGTACATTTCCACTTGGCTCCTTTGTCATTTGATGGTTAAATATGTTTTAACAAGAAAATCCTATTGCTGTAGTACAGTCCAAGAAGAATCAAGCTCAATTATCTGATTCCCTGTTCACTTACTGGAGGGGGAGGGGAAAAATAATTTCATAAAGCTGGTAAATTTAATGCAGACATAAAGAAAACAAAATATCAAACTCTAAAAATATGTATTACCTTGTGATTTTTCAGAGTATTTGATACCTTAGGTTATTTTATTTACACAGTTCAGCAAAGGCTTCCTGTAGGCCTACAAAGAGCAAAAATAATCACCTCATTTCATGCATTCCAAATGAAAATATTGCATTTTAGTGGGATAAGGATTTTACTCCTGACTTTCGAAAGGTCTTTCCTTGAGATCACGTTTTGTTCACATTTAAAGGTCAGAACTTACACTGTTACATTGGATGCCTTCTTCAGATGATAATGAGAGTCCAATCCTTGTTTTGTAAATCCACTACATATTTAAATTATTGAAAGAACATATGAAAGAACATATACACATATACATATATGAAATTTAATTTATGCCTTCAGTACAACTTTAGATGACCTTTAACATTTTTTCAATCCAAGAATGCACTAGTTAAGGGGTGCCCCAGCTCAAGGAGGTGTGCATTCAAGTTGCAATTTAGAGAAAACTCTATTTGGACCTGTTCATGTCATTCTCAGAGTGGTGTCTGTGCTTCCCTTGGGGTTTGAGACTCCTCACCTGAAACTGAGATCCTTCCTTACCTGAGGCAGGGGAAACCTCTATTCCCAGCAGATCCTCCCTAAGCTGCTGATTAGTTGTATGCTAAATTAATACTAAATAAATCCAGATAGTTAATTCCTTTAGATATAAACTGTTGTCCAAATCTGAGACCAAGATTAGACCTAGGTGTTAATCCATCAGGAATTTAGAAAGCAAGGACATCCACTCAACCTCACTGTCGCAGTCTGGTCCAGTGGTAGAGGTGCCACAACCTTCCTCGCCAGAAGCATCTTTAAAAAGACACCTGAATCAATGGAAGCACTCTCAGGCAGAGTGAGTCAGCTCTTTGTGCACCCTTAGGTGCAGAGTGAGCAGCTTTTAGGTGCAATATCAAGTGCAGTGATTTGCTCTTTGTAAGGCTGCCTGAGCAGCAGAGCCACGTGTGCCACACTGGGTGATGCAGAAGTAAAAGCAGCAAGATGGGGTTTTTCTGATCTCCAGGAGAGCTCCTTTATCCCACAAAGTCCGTAGGGGAAGAACCCCCTGGTGCCAGGGGACAGGGATTATACAGAGTAGCTAGGGGTGGGGTTTCACAACTTGGCAGTGTGGAAAGGAAATGGGAAATGAGCCAATCAGGGGAAGGATGCAAAAAGAAACAATCAGGAGGGGTCAAAACCAGGAACAAGGGGAATAATTAATGGAGAATAACTAATTAATGGGGAATAACTAAACATTAGCATAGAACTGCAAAAGCTCATGGGTTGAAGTACTTTTTCTCCCCTTGAGCCACAAGGAAAATTCTCAAAGGGATTTCCTATAGAAGAGTCCCTTCAACCTGAGACAGCCTAGGGGCTGCACATGGGTTGAAGCACTTTTACTCACCAGGAGCTAAAGGAAGATTTCCAAGGGGACTTCCCAAAGGAGAGGCACTATGTACTGAGGTAGTCTAGGGGCTGCACACTCTTCAAGAGGATGAATTGTCTTCTGTGGATGGTCCAGGGACCACCACACCTCACAAATCAGTGGGAGGGCCTCCTTTACCCTTTTATATATTTGGATTCTGTTTGAATCATTTTAAACCCATTCTAACTCAAATTTACTTTGTGTTTCATCTCGGTAGTAAGCAATACAATGAGCCTTGCCATCAAACTTTGTTAACTGACACTTTTATCTCATATTAAAACTGATTTTGCTAATAATTTTCATGGTATTTTTTGCCATTTGATACCTGGTTTTGACAAAGTGAATACATATCTTAAAATTACAAAAAAAAAATTACATAAAACTATTAATTGCCCTTTTAGAAATCACATTTATATTTTTTCATTCTGTAATAATCTCATTTTGTCACACATAAATATACTGTAAAATCGTAAACACAGAAGAAAGGGAATATATTCAATTTAGGAAACAAACTGTTTTATCTTCAAGTTAAAAGTGAAAAATCATAGTATAAAGATCAGCCATTGCTACTGAAGTCATCTCCATGACTTACAGCAGAAAAATATAAACCAGAATGTTTCATATTTCTCTGGGAGCCAAATCAGGCCTTGTGCAGTCAGTTGTTGCCATAGCAACGTATGAATCAGGGAGCAGATAACACATCTGAATGCAGAAAATTAGCTTACCTATGATCGTCCAGTTGCCTTTGATAGGATGTATATGCTCATTTGGAAGGGAAAAATCATTACATTTTAATTACTATGCATCATTTTCAATAACATCCAAAAAATCCCTGTATGAAATATTTGAGGCCAAAGGGAATATTATCCATTGCACATCATCCTTGCACTCAGGGTGGTTTGATTTTTATTGCATCATCTTCCAATAACAGAGCAGTGAAAAAGTGTAACACCTTTTTATATATCTTCTCTCTCTGCCATCAGATACAAAATTAGATCCCTATGTAAGGAACTTAAATAAGTCTAAACAAGGCATATTGCAAACCTAATTACTGTGCTATTGTTTAGAAACTTACCATGGTTGTGAAGGAAAAAAAGTTGAGATGCAAGGAATCCTCCTTTCAATGCATTTTTAATCCAAAATAAAGATTTACTTTGCCTTGAAATCAAAGAACTGATAAAGTTGTTTAAACCATTCAACAATATCGAAAATGAGTTGCAAAGGAAAGTAAGAATTCATGTATTTGAATTTTTATAGTCTGTTCAGGATTAAATCATATTGCCCCAAGCTGTAATCAATATGCTCAGCATATGAAATATCCACTGACATGAGAATATAATCCAGAATTACGATCCTAATTATCCAACAGCTTTGAAACCACCTTTCTTCTGCTAGAGGCTGCTCTTAAAAGTTCCCAACCCACACAGACACAATGCAAAAATACAGCCTCAGACACCAATTGCTGCACCTAGAGGTGTTCTGGTAGCTGGCTCCCACACAACCTATTTTGTCACCCCAATCAGACCTTCTCTCCCAAATTTTCCTGGGAAGAAAGCACACAGAGAACAGAAATAATGCTTGTTGGGGAGAAAAGCTGCACTGGGAAGTGAGTTGCAGCTTCCAACAAACCTGCAAGCAGGTGAGCTAAAGAAGGAAGTACAGGATAAAGTAAACCTGCTGCACAAAGGAGAGCAAAGTCTTCAGCAATTTACGTTTGGAAGCCCATAGAATAAAATGGCAATTATGTCAGTTGCTATTGAAATGACTCTGAGCTGCTAGTGGAATTAATACCACCAGGAAAAGCATAAAATACCCTAATAGAAGGCAGTCAGAGGAAGCTACCAGAAATTATTAAGTGACATTTCTTCGTAGGAGCCAGACTTCATAAACTTCATCTGAGTCCTTAAAAAATAATCTAGCATAAATCTCAGAATTGTTAAAAAGTTCAGTACAAAGAGACATAAGTTTCTGGCAAATGGAGACCAGCTTCTATTTTACAAAAACAGAGATGGGGAGAAATGAGAGTTGCACATCAGCCACCTTAATTGTATTGTGGAAAAGCAAAAACGTAATTGGAGACAGAAGCAACTACTGCAAAAGTTGCTTTTAAGTGCTGGACAGGAGGCTGCAAGGACAGGAACCACGTTTTAAACTCTCATGAAAGTCACATGCACTATGCACTTGTTTCTTCTTTTTGCTTTGGCAAACTCAGGAACACCTTTTTAACCTTCCCAAAAGAGAGTAGCACCTCAAAATATCACCACCACCCTGTAAAAAGGAAACTGATCCAACTCAAAGAAAATCCTTTCCCCAAAACACTCTTCCAGACTGGTGCTAGAGATTAGATGTTAGAATTCAGTATGATTTGCTGCTGTGATTCCCATATGTACCTCTTCCTGTGGAAACTTAGCTCTGTGCCCAACACAAAGACAGATTTTACAGCTTTGTCCCTATGGTCAAGCACAGAGAGTCATTGACAAAAAATGGCAATACAAACACATCTGAGAACTGGAGGTGCTTTTGCATCCCTGAGGTAAAATAACTGCAAAGCAGCCTGATGGAAACAGAAGGCAGAGGAGTCCCAGTAGCCATCCAGGAAGAAATACTTCAACTTTAGCCACAGTTTAGGGGAGCTTGAGGGACACTGTGAAAAATAAGTTTTGCACCAAACAGAATGCTATTGAAGCAGTGACAAAAGATCACTGTGACCAATAAAAATACAAAATAAACCACAGGCCGGTAGGTTGGATTGATACCCACCCTTCCCTCACCAATGTGGTTTGTGGTCCTTTCTCTGTAAACATTTCAAAACTCACATGGCGTTTCCTGCCTGTGTTAACCAGACTATACACACAAAAGACAGGAACATATTAGCAGTACCATGACCAAACTCTGTCTGCTCATCAGTGAACAACAAAAAAAANGAAGTAAAAGAGAGTGAATGGCTTTCTATGCAAAGGAAGATGAAGAGCTCTTTCAACTGGAAAGAAGGAGGATATGGATCTTGATGTTTACATTTTATCAATTTTTTACAGTGTAAATGTTCATTATATCCTTTTTTTCTTTTTTACCAAAAGTGGGAATGAATTCCATCCAAGCTAAGAGTAAAGCCACATCAGTTTCAGATGCCAAGACTACTTCTGGCAAATTATAAAAGCAGTTTTTCTTTTACATTATGAGCTCCTTTTGCTGATATACAAACAGATGTGAAAGGAGCCTCCAAACTACAAAGTTTCAGATCAAACATCTTTTGCCATTTGGCATTAGCTTTCCTTGAGGACAAACCCACTGGGAAATCAAGTTGGGAAGCCAACAACCTCTAGCTTAGATTAGAGAACACTTGAGAAGCTTAAGACTTTTTCAATGAATTGGTTTGGGTTCAAAAATTGTTAATTGCTGAGCCTGTGGTTTAGAGCTACTCCCTCACAGGAAGGTAACTGCACCATGCAGAGGTGGGTGCAATCAGACTGATCTGGAGTCAGCAGCAATACAAACTGTATAAATGACCTTTGAGGGGCTGGGACAGCTCCTGGTGACCCACACACAGTGCCATGGGGACATCCTACCCAACCCCAAGCTGAGCCCTATGTATTGTGCTGTGCTGTACAGTACACTAAACAATCTGTAGTTGCTTCAGCTATGCTCACCAGGGAGTTGCATGATGATGTGGTCATCAGATACCAGAGGAATTTATCTGACTGACTCAGCTGAGTACAAGAATTTAGCATCCAAATCCAGCTCCAACACTTATCACAATTTCAAACCCAATTTCAGATGGACTATAAGTGAACATATCCTATACACTGGGCAAGTTCTTAAAAAATAACTTAAGACGTATTTGCAGCCACCATGCCTATACTACACAAATACACATAGGGAGCTACAAATCCTGCAAATTCAAAAGCTGGTTCCCCCCCTTCCAGTCCTACTGACCTGACAGTAGTCAAACCAAAGCATGAAGTTCATTCATTATTTATACCCTAAGCATTTTGCTAAGAAACTGGATTTAACTTTTACATTACATCATTTATGCAAATCTCACTCACAATGGCAAGAATAAACTGCCTGGACTACAAAAAGTCTGGTCTTGAAAGGCAAAACACCAAGGTGCCCCCTCCTCCACAATTTTATTGCAAACCAGTCAGACTTTTCTAGCCAGAAAATGAAAGATGAAAGGGTTTTTTGGGTTTTTTGGGTTTTTTTTTGTTTGTTTGTTTGTTTTTGGTTTTGTTTTTGTTTTTGTTTGGTTTTTTGTTTGTTTTTTTTTTTTTTTAAATCACAGGAGCATAGAGTCATTTAGGTTTAAAAGACGTCTAAGATCCAAGTCCAACCGTTAACCCTTCACTGCCAAGTCCATCACTAAACCTGATAGCCTCAACTACACATCTTCTAATTACCTTGAGAGATAATGACCCAAACTACTTCACCAGACAGCCTATTCCAATTCTGGACAGCCCTTCCCGTGAAGAAGTCTTTTCTGACATCCTATCTAAACATCCTCTAATACAACTTTCTTCCCATTCTGTTGATTGTTACTTGTGAGAAGGGACAATTTTGTAACAATCTAAAAGGTAGCAGTGCCATGGCATCATGGAGGAGAAGCAAAAACTGATGCTTGTTCAACAAACTTATCCCTACACCGCTTACTTCCTAAAGTTTACACAATGAAGTTCTCACACTTTTCTTGATTGTGCTGCTGCTGCTGCTGCAGGAAATTATTATTCTGCTCACTGAGAAAACTTTCCCTTGTTGCCCTCTACCCTGGGAAAAATGTAATATATTAAACGGGACAAAGTAATGTTGGTGGGGAAAACAAATCCTCCATTGAAGAGCCAAAATATCAAAATATTCATTTCAGTGAAGATTTGTCCAACAACAGTTTAATGTTCTTCAATCAGACACAGAAAGAATTGGCCTTCTGCTTTCCTCAAGCCAGCCAAGCATCTCTGCTGCCCATCTTGCATTGCCTGGGGACTCCAAAGTGTCACTGAGGGTGCATCCCAACAATCTGATCCTGTAAAAGAAAACACTGATCATCAGACTCATGTCCTTATGCACAACACTGAAATGCCCGCTTGACTCCATCTGCAGGGAAAGCTAGTCCACTGGAAAACTGGAGCATATACCAGTTAACTCCAATTCCTTCTGGTTTTGTACTTTGTAATTAAAATTTCACTTTATCATGGTAGCAAACTGTCACAAATTCCAGGGCATGAGAGATGAGAGTTAAGACAGATTGATTACATTAAAATTTATTACAATAAGATATTTGCAGTAGCAGTGGACTACAGGTAACACATGCAGAAAATCAAATATTCTTTGCATATGCTGTGCCCTGACAACCCTTTATTTTACTTAAAAGACCCTTGTAAATATTTTGTGCAATCTTGTAGAACAGCAGGAGCATCTGTGTGCACAAAAGGAAAAAAATCATGCATCTCCACTGGACAAAATAAGCAAATGCCATGGGAAAATGCTTTGCTTCTTCCTTATCCTGTATCAAATAAATGTGCAGTTCAGTTGAAGGTTTAATGCAATTCCAGCCTCATTTATATCCTTCAGATAAAAGTTAGTAATAAATCAAATCAGCCAGGAGATAGAAATTAATGCCTCAATAGCATGAACTACGGTGCATGCATAGATTTAACAAAAAACCAAAAATATTTCAATATTAGGATACATTATCGATGCATATCTTTTATAAAACTCACTCAAGAAAAAGAACTAAACAATTTTTTATAAAACATTACACACGTGATCTGAGGCATAGCATGCAAATATATCAACAACATATTGACCCAACTGTTATTTTTTTCAAATTTTCTCTGAACTGTAAGGAATAATGAGACATTGACAAGAGTAGTTTGATGTTTTTCCCACAATATGCCACTAATTTTTAAGACTGACAGTTTCTAATGGTAAAAAATGTTTGCTTGCTTCCTTAATAATGTGATGATTTTCCCATTAAATATTCAGCTGTATCCATTTAAAATTCTGAATAGGAGTTTCACCAGCTCCAGCATTAGACTCTCTTTGTTTACCTCCTTTCAATTTAGGAGACTGAATTCTTTATGTGAGCAATGGTGAGAAGTCAATGGGACAATTCAGAGCATATCTGTTAGATGCATGAGTCAGATAATGTGAAGACCTCCCCACCATGTTGCAATTTGAAAGATTTGAAAAATTGAATAGCAAACAGATTACTTCTAGTCAAGACATAAAATCTGAAATAAACAATTTGATTGAATTAGATTTCAAAAGGATCAAAACCACATCATTACAAACGTGCAGCTTTCTGTACTTCAGGGAAGCTGCTATCTGGTTTTTGAGGAGACAGTCCTTTATGAAGAAGCCACTAATTTGGGCCATCCAGTTAAAGACAACAAAACACATATAGCTCTTGGGTGGAGTCAGTAATTCCACAGAAAACACTGAATTTCAGAACCAGTTGGTTAAATCTGTCCTAAAGAGATGGACTGAAAGCTGGCATCTTTACATTTTCACAAGCAGCCCCTCTTCGTACCAGTATCAGATTTTGGATTTGCCAGATCTTTCTAGCTGTAAATGCATTCTTGATTCTTAACTTCCATACTCTGTGCCTGGAAACCCTGACATATTTTCTCTTTAATAAAATGCAGAAGTCTGGTATTTCCTACTTCACCCTTGACCCTCACCCATGGGGTTGTCAGCAGTGTGACTTAGAGTAAGAGGCAGGACATGATCTTCATGGCTGTTTTCCAGGCAGAATTTCTCTTTGGTTTACTGAATTTTTATTTGGCACTGAGCTCTGGTGCTGTTGTGACTGTTCTAGGACATGCCAGCCCCTAAGAGCCAGAGGAATGCTATTGCTATCTCTAGCATACCTTTCCTTCTCATAAATGCCTCCTTCCCTCAGGGGAGACAACACTACATTTCCAACTGAACAGCTGTGCTGGTGGCAACGCTGGTGTTTCTCCTGAAAACTGGCAGCAGCCATGCTGCTCACTATATTTAATAGCTGTAAAAATTTAACATCCCAACAGCAGCCAGCAAACAGTTGGCATTACTATGACTAGGCTGCTTATTAAAATCCATGGCAGGTATTTTTATTGCACTTTAATTGCAGAGGGTAATTCAGAAGACATACCTATAATTTAAGTCTCCAAATTAGGGCCTGTGATTTATGATAAGGGCGCTAGCAGAGTTTTATTGCAACATAACTGTCAGCATCTGTGCTCAGGTAACCCTGATCTCCAAATATTCTCTGCCAGAGTAAAAATATCAGTGACGGGGCAAACAAATCTAATTGGGGGGTAGGGAGAAAATACCCACAAGCACACAAAACACACGGAAGGAAGACAACAACTAATTTTTCCTTCATCTAACTGGAACAACAGGGCTTTCCTTCCTGTAAAACAAAGAAGCCCAAATGCCAGGATTTTCTACATGGCACATGGCTTGCACCACTGGGCTACTTACAGGTCCCACATACCTCTACTCCTGCATGGCCACCTCCTTGCAGCTCTTTGTTCACAGCCTTTCCACTGGAGCTACAAAGAAAATTCCTAAGGAAGGTTTTCCTGTGCAGGGAGGAACCTGCAGAATAACAGAACTGCACAAGTTCTGCTCGCACCCTTCACACAGCTGTAACCACAAAGAGGTTTTTAAATCATCATCCAATAGCTAACAGACTGTCAGTAGAAGAAAAAGACCAACACTTTCTGTGCATAAGCTCAGGGTAATTGAACAGTTTTTCCAGAACTCTA
>WEIU01023546.1:4069-27364 GCA_013389925.1 Aegithalos caudatus
TATATATGCATATGTATAATTACATGGATTCCAGTAGTCCAAGCCACTGTGCCATTTGCATGAAATACAGATGCTTTTATCCAGCAAAGGGAATCTACCTGGACTCTGTTTCAAATGCCTAAAGACTGTCAGAAGAGGCTAGGCTTATCTTAAAGACTTTTCCTTGTCAAAGACAAAACCTCTTTTCCCTCTTTGCATGAATCAGTTAAATATTCCAAGCTGGGACTCATTACCCTGAGTCCTTTCCAGCAACATTGCTTTTAAGCATGTTGAGGTTTTGCCCATTTTGCAGTTTGTATCCATTTCTTACGCTGCCTACATTTTCTTTTTTCTCTTGTCTGATTTAGGGAAATAGATACAGCTATCTTGCACACTTAGAACACAAACTGGTTGCCCATTAATATGTATGGGGACTGCTTCTAAGACAAGGGGGAGTTTATCTGCACATAAAGGAATGCTTTGATGATCCATATCATTTCCCTTGCGGCATTATTTGTAGAATTCAGGAATAACTCAAATCTGACATTCATGGGGCATTTCCTGACTCTTCTTCTAGAGATGCATCCTCCCAGTCTCTCAGATCTCACACTTCCCATAAATTTCCTTTCCCCTTCTAAACTTTCTCATGTCCCCACATGCTGAACTAGCCCGATGTGTGGATCTGCAAGGTGTTTTCCATGACCTGAGCCCTAGGAAGGCTGGGATCCTTTGGATAAGCTGGAGAACAGTGTGAGTCATGCACACACACATAGGAGGGGACAATAGCATCTGCTTTAGATTCTGCCTGGATCCTCCACAAATCCAACAACAGTAGGGATCAGTTGCTATTTTAGCTGCAGTCCAAATAAAATCTCATTATAAAGGGTGAGGGAAATCCATCAATAAAGTAAATGGCTATTCTGGTAAAGGCCATTTCCCCTTCTGATAACCCTGGTAAATCTGAACTCCATCTCTTGTCAAACAAAAGTAATGTCTGAGTACGTGACCCAATGATCTTTGGGCACCAGAAAATATACAAGTGAATATAAGACATTTCAGTCTTGAATAAATAAAATCCCAGAGTCAGTTGTACCTACCAGCTTCAAACCAGGAGTAGTTTTCTGTTTCCTCATGATCACTGAAGATCTGCATCATTCAGTGCTGTTTCTTCATTGCTTTATTTCTTCATTTGAATTTGCTGTATTATTTACAAGTCTTTTGGCATAGTTCTAATAAACAAGAACCCATCCTACCCATCTGCAAACATTCCCAGCCTGCCAGAAAATCTTTATCTTACCAGTAGAAACTGTGATTTAAAACAGTATAATGTAAGCAGGCAGTCAGTGGATAGAGTATGAACACTGATAAAAAACTCAGCAACAAATTCATGTATACTCATTTCCTCCTTCTCCCCCAGTTTCACAGACAGCCTGTTTCTTTTCCTCAGTCTCAGTTTCCTTATCAGAGGTTCTCAAACTTTATTTACTCATCTACCACATCTTTTAGACTTCACAGCCTTGGGCTGAATGTCTTTGTCCCAGAAACCCAAGATCATTCTTGGTGGCCTGATTCTACAAACACATGTTAATAGTGCTGTTTACAGGGAATGTGACTTGTATTTACAAAATGCTGAGACAATTCTGAGCAGTGGCTATGAGAGGCTACCTTAATAAACACAAATTTAAAAGTTGTAGTGTAGCAAAATGCTTAGAATAAAAATATTATAAGCTTACCATATTTTCTGGCACAATTCCACAGAAACTGGTTGTGTGAAATTTGTACACACCAGGTTTTAATTGGAAAGGTGAATGGATCAGAAGATCTATGTACAGCTGCAAAATGCAAATATTGAATGAATTTCATGTTCCATGCTGCATGTGCCCTGTGGTTCTCAGGACAGCCAGTTTCATTTGTACATACTCCATCATTAGCCACAGCCTATGTGGATGAGGAGGCTGGCTCAGAGTATTTGGAGAGCTCCAAGTTTTGGATAACATTGAGCTTTTCTGTCTGTCAGGGACAACTCTGTTGTTCCTTTCTTAGCTCCTGGGTGAGCTCTGGAAGCAGAGGAAGAAAGAGAGTTTAGGTTCCAGCTAAAAGAACTTGAAACAACTAATTCTTTTTCAGACTACCCTTTCCTCACACTCTTATTTCTTTTGACTTTGATCTCACAACTGTTCTTTTAGATAGTCACAGAATTTGGGATTGGGTCAATGAGATATTCCTGCAAGAAGGAAGAACAGCCCCCAAGTGAATGTGTGATAATAGGACATAACATACAGACCAGACAGCAGCAACTTACACCAAAGGGAGGCAGAAAAAACATCCAGGCTGCTCACAAAAATGACCCCCCACACCCTGAAAGTCCTAAATATTTAGGAATTAATTATCAAAGAGAAATTATCTGCTAAACAGCAAGTTTGAGCAGACTTTAACAGACATTCTATTCCTAGCTCATTCTCTCTGGCTTCTGAGGTATATTTGAGCCGAATAATGGACCTCTTGTTGCCTCATGTTGTCTATAGGGATAACCTGATTTCTCAAATGTTTTGAGCTCCATAAAATTAAACAAGGTTCATAAGAATTAGTTGTTAGAAATTAGCAACCTTTAGGCCATTAGCTTCCCAAGACTGTGGTATGAAGTAATTTGGGCCAATTTAAACTTAACTTCAATTTCCCCAGTTTCAAAGCAGCATCCTATATAGTCTAACAGTAACATTAGCATTCAGAATAGCTGTCCTATTTTCTCCAAACTTAGAAATGTACAGACAGGCACCTTTCCAGCCAAGTAGCAGATATAGACACTTGCTGGATAGTTATTCCGTAATTTGTACTCTACTATTGAGATATTCCACAAAGATACAGGCTGTCATTATGAAGATCTTGTGCATATCAGTAACAGTTGCATTGCCAGTCAGAAAACAGTTCTTTCAAATAGGTGTATTTGAGGGCTCTATAAATGGTGTCTTAACTCTCCTGCAGCAGATAGGATGTATGAAAAGCATTTACAGAATCATTTACACGAATCCAGAAAAAGAAGCGCCTTTATTCATCTCAGTTTGTGCAATATACTGTATTTAATAGCTCTGCTAAAGACAAGTGAAAGCTTGGCTCTAAGGAAATCATTGGCAAAATTCCCACTGACTTCAGTGGGGCCAATACTGCTGTTACCTCTTCCCTACAAGGAAAACCCAGATTGGCTAGGAAGCTGGCCTGCCTCTGCTAAGACCTCAATCCAGACTCCTTACATGTTGAACTGACTTGGTACAATTACGAAAGCTGTTGTTCTTGAGAATTTGCCAAATCCTCAAGACAAAACTAGCATAATAAATTATCCCCAAACTTTTACCCTGGAGTAAAACAAACCTTCTCATTTTATAAATGAAAGCACCTATGCTGACTTCCATATTCCACTGGTCTCACTGACAGTTTTACAGAAATTAAAGAATTTATTATTATTTCCAGAAAGAAACTCAAGCTTATTAAATGAACACTGATGAAACATTCTGCCTCCAAGTTTGACATTTCATTAAAAAGTACTAAAATATATAAAACTTGTTGAAATATAAGTATATCGGTTTTTTATCTTCTGAAACTATCAGAATTAAAGATGATTTATAGCCTGTGAGGAAAGGCTAAGTGAATTGGGATTGTTCAGCCTGGAAAAGAGAAGGCTCTGGGGTGAAATAATTGCCCTTTCCAGTACCTGAAGGGAACCTAGAAGAAAGATGGAAAGAGACTATTTACAAGGGCCTGGAGTGACAGGACAAAGGGGAATGGTTTCAAACTGACAGAGAGTAAGTTTAGATTGGATATTAGACAGAAATTCTCTGCTGTGAGGGTGGTGAGGCCCTGGCACACGGTCCCCAGAAAATCTGTGCCTGCCCCATCCCTGAAAGTGTTCAGGATCAAGTTGGACAGAGCTTGGAGCAACCTGGGATAGTGGAAAGTGTCCCTGCCTGTGACAGGGGTTAAATGGGATGGGCTGTAAGTTCCCTTCCAACACAGACCATTCTATGATTTAAATATATGTCTATTCCAGACCATTTACTACACCAAACCATTCAGTTCCCTTGTTCCCATCCAAATACAAAGATGACTTCATGAATAGGAAAAAAACACAAGGAACTGAATTTAATGTGGAACAGAAAATTCAGCAACATTGTGGCAGTGCAACAAAACTGTGAAGAGTTCTCTCTGTAAGTTATACTGAGGATGGTCCTTATTTAGAGTCCTCTGCCAAGCACACAAGATACAGATGCATGTTAGTGGTCACTGACTAACTCTGTGTCCCCTTGGAAAGTCTTTCTAGCTGCTTTTCTTTTGAACTCTGTAAAGTTTCACAGTAGATATTCAAGTACTGCTGTTCTGAACATAGCTGGAAGAAATTGGACTGTTTGCTTTGAAGCAGCAAAGCTAAGAATAGCTTTAACTTTGCAAGGAACTGCCACTGAAGAAACTGGTAATATTTCTGTTGGAGTGCTGTAGGACCTGTTCCCATGGGATGGTATGTAGCCTGATTTCAATATAGCCAAACACTTCATCATTATTTAACAGGCTTGTTAACTTCACTGGGATTACTCACACACCTTAATTTATATATGCCCTTAAAGTCTTTATTGAACTGGGTTATATAAAGTGTCCTTAAAAAAAAAAAAAGTCCACTCATGTTTTTTTATTTTCCAAAATGTATGTTGAGAAATGTAGTCTTCCACTATGATTTCTCAAGCCAGCATTTGCCAGACTCCATCATGGGTCAAAAGAATCTTTTCCACACATGCTGTTCATGCCTCCTTCTGTATTTTCTGACAGCTCACAGAATCTGAGGTTCTTTTCACTTCACTGCCTGTTTCAGTTAGCTGTTTCCTTTCTTAGTAAAGCCAGCCTTACTAGAAATGCCTGTAAATTCTCTTCTGGTTTGCTGTTCTGGTTTCTGTTCACTACCAGATTTCTCTTCAACTAAACATTGAGGAAGAGGATCCAAATAGTAATGTCAGCATTGCTTTCATATGTCAATCATATGTAGATTTTCAAAAGAAAAAGAAAAAATAAAAATTTTCCCTTATATTCTGAGTTTATTTATTCTTTGAAGGAGGCAATGACTGCTCTTTTTAAAGAGTAGTCTTAGCATTCAATTTCTGTCCAGAACTTACTTTCATGGAGAACACACACAAGAGCATGTTTGTATCTCAGGCAAATGTATCCCATATTCATTTTCTTCATGAGTGAAGACACAAGAGTAGGGACTTTCAGGAGATTACAAACACATTAACACATTGTCACATCCCCATGGCTGTTCATTGCATTTTAGCTGAAAGTCATCTCTTCCAGTCATGGTTCTACATAGTGGAATCACTTCTTTTTTTGCTTACGTGGACATTAGCTGGTCCCTCCTGGAGGATCTAGCACTGTGGAGTGACTTTTCTAATACCAGACCCCTAGATATCACCTTCATATAAACAGCAACTAGCAGTAGTAATGGTCTGTGAAATATTAATAAAAGCCTAAAAAATTAATATGTTCTCTATTCCTACATTTTCTGGCTTCTCCTCTTACAATATAATTAATATTTAGCTCAGACATCAGATAAAATACTGGAGCTTTAAGCTGTCAGAGTTGCTAATAGTTTCTCATCAGATTGATGGCTTTTGAGATGAAAAATTAACTAGACATCTTTCCTGCTAGAAAGACAAGTTTGTTCTTAAGAGCACTGCCAGGATAGAAATGAGACTTAATTTTGTATGTGACTTCAAAATGTCCTCACTATTTTACCAGCAGGATGGCAAGATCAGAAAGTACATATCAGAAAGATTTTATCACCTTTTATAATGATTTAAGCATTATATTAATTTTCAAGCTCATTGTGAATATTCACAGCATTTTCTAATGCCTTCCTACAGTGTTATGTTCCACTGTGCCCTTCCATCCAGACAAATGATGGGAGAGGAATGTCAAAATACCTCTTCCTGCATTTTTTAAACTGTTAAGTCCTAGATAAAACTTCTGTCCTGTCTGTGAACAGTCATCTATGAAGCTTCCATTTAAGACATGGCTAAAGAACAACAATTTGTACTTTTCTTCCACCTCAGGCTGATGTTTCTTTATTTCATACTTCATATTCTTTGGGGGTTTTACCCTTTCTTCCCGTTTACTCTCATTTTAATGGGTGCTTTGGGTCTCTCTTCCCATAGGATGCAGCCCTCCAAGGACAGGCTGCTCCAGCCTGGAAGCAGGGCCCCCTCTCTCCATTGAGTCTCCCAGGGATCACAGCCTCCTCCAGGCATCACCTGCTCCAGCCTGGGCACCTCCCCAGGGGCTGTGGGGGGATCTCTGCATCCCTGGGGATCCCCAGGGATGCAGAGATCCCCCCACAGCCCCTGGGAATCCACAGGGATGCAGAGATGGACCCACAGCCCCTGGGGATCCCCAGGGATGCAGAGATCCCCCCACAGCCCCTGGGAATCCACAGGGATGCAGAGATGGACCCACAGCCCCTGGGGATCCCCAGGGATGCAGAGATCCCCCCACAGCCCCTGGGGATCCCCAGGGGCTGTGGGGGGATCTCTGCATCCCTGGGGATCCACAGAGGCTGCAGGGGCAAAGCTGCTTCCCCATGCTCTCACCATGGCCTGCAGAGGAATCTCAGCTCCGGTGCCTGGAGCACCTCCTGCCCCTCCTTCTGCCCTGACATTGGTGTCTCCATGGTGTTTCCCTCACATGTTCTCACCTCCTCCTCTTCTCTATCCAGAATTAAAGCAGCCCCACTCTCTTTGTTTTGGTTTTCTTTATAAATCTGTTCCCACAGAGGCATTACCACCATGTCTAAGTGGCCCAGCCCTGGCCAGCAGCGTGTCCATCCTCAGAGCCATCAGGGCTTGGCTCTGCTGGACGTGGTGGGAGCTTCCAGCAGCTTCTCACAGAAGCCCCCCCTGTGACCCCCTGCTACCAAAAACCAGGCTGTGCAGAACCAACACATTAACAGACACAGATAAGCAACATACACATCAGTCTGCAGCAACTTTAAGTTCTGTATTATGAGCAGTTGAGAACCAGAATGCACACACAATGATTCCTCTCTATCTCTGTCTGTCCCACAGGACAGTTCTCAAAATGTATATTTTTTCAAAATTTATTTAGAATTTAAGAAAATGTTCAGGCAATGTGGATTTGTCTGGCTCCCATTTTTATGTGTTTGTACTAAGTTTGGCTTTGGCATTCCTACGTACCACCCAAGTTGTATTTTCTCTGGAGGCATTTTCACAGTGCTCCTCTCTCAGTAAAGGAATTCATGTTTTGCACTTTTCAACATGGAACTGGGACTGTCACTATAGCATGTATAATTACATTTAGATATTGAATTGTCTAGGCACTCATCTATCTCAAGAACAGGGTATATGTTTTCTGTTACAAACACGACCAACTTCTCTTTTGACCCTAATGCCTATGAAAACACCCATAATTACTAGTGAAATGCCACAAAAGTGCCAAGTTTGAGCATGTGCTTCATTTACTTTTTTGTTTATTTATGTATCTATGCATACATTGTTATGCTGGCCTGGTTCTGGCTTCAACATATCCCAAATTTCAGCTGAAAAGCTCAGGAGGTTAATGTTTAGTGTCTCTCAAAATGAAAAATTGTTTAAAGGACCTTTTGTACACTTCAGCAAGTTACATGGTTTTGCCTTCAGATTTCTACATTCCAACCATAATTTCAGGGAAAGACTGAACATATACAGAGCTTAAAAACTCTTCCATGGCATGAAGAAAACCAAAGTGATATCATAACCAAAAAAGCAATGGAAGCACAAATATCTATATGTCAATATTCTCAATCTCGTGGCTCATGTAAATCCTCATGGCTCCACTATTTTCATCAAAATTGTGACAATTTGCAACATAAGAGAATTGCCAGCTCTTGGGAAAAAAAGGAGGTGCAGGATCCTACAAATTTCTATATGTAAGGCAGGAAGCTTATTAATGTGTCCTCAAAGATATTGTAGCTCATTTCTTTCTTAAAAAAAAAAAAAAAGAAAAAACTTTTAAAGTTTGAAACTTAGAATAACACCAATCACTGTAAAGTCAGAACTTTAACTCTTCATTGTATAATGAAGATGTAATGGTACACTGAGATGTATAACTTAAAAATATTTGACACTGCTTGTAAAATCATATCTAAGACTTGGACTTAAGGTTCTTTCTGTTATTACATTTCCCATCTCTCTTTTTTATGCCTATTTTTTTTTTTCCAGAGTAAAAACTTCTTACAGCCTCTGCTTCAAATACAAGAAAATCTGGTCCCAGATGTCACTAATTGGGAACAGGTTGGCAGAGAGATTTACACAGAGATGCCTGAAGTTACAATTCATCATGTGGGATCTGACAACAGCCTGTTTCACTGGGCTGTTTCATTTCATTGTATGATAATAAGCTTTAACTGGTACCATGAAAGCACAGAGGACATATTTAAGCAGGGAAGTTACATTAATATAGGTCTTTCTAAAAGCTCTCAGTGTATAACATACCAGGTACCAACTAAATATCTCCCTTGTAGCCACGGATTCAGCATAAGCACAAATTGAAAAGAGAAATACATTAATCAATGTCTTTTGTTTCTTAAGATCTGACATTTAAAAACTAAATTTAAGGAGTTAAATGTCTTTCAGCAGATCACTAGTTAAAGAGCATTTCAAAATTAATTTTCTCTAATATGTAAAATATTTGGAGAGGGAAGGAGGAGTAAAGGGAATTGCAGTTAGTTATGATGTAGATTTGCTTTTGCTGCTGGAATCAGCAGCAACGTTGCCATTAATTTTAAGAGCAGAAAACTGAGCTAACTACATTACAGTTGCACTAAATGAATAAACAGAAATACTTCCTGCCCACAGGGTTAAAACACTGTGTTAAAACACAAATACTTAAGTTGAAGTCTAGTCTTTAAAAAATAAAATTAACAAATTACAAATAACTGGGACAGTTCTGGACATTTACATCTAAGATTAGTCCAGAGACCACTGAAGTCAACTAACAGTTCTCAATGCATTTCAACTGGTTGAAATTGCCAGATAGCACTCACTATTGGCCAATTATTTAACTAAGGTATTAACACTTGTGCTCCATTAGAAATGTTTACTTCAAAGTTATAAGGCTTTTTTCCTACAACAGAATGATACAATGAGATTGCACATACAAATTCTGACATGCTCCCAGTGATAGTATTTTGTGAGCCTTATTATCCATTTCCCTGTGTTGCATGTTAGTCATTAGCCCTGGTGCTAATTGTGAGTAAGACACAAAAACAGTGTGGGCTTTCTTTCATTTTCTTTGCATTGTCTCAAATGACTATATAAGAATTTGGCTCCATTGAAATTTACTGCAGAATTCTCCTTACCTCATAGGAAACAGGATGCAATCCAAGTTATGTGAAACATTTTCTGCTGTGGAGATTACTTTAGACATACTCTACCCTTCAAATCAAATGAAAACTAGCAGGCAGTTAATATGTATGCATATACTAACCAACCATGTAATTATTATTTTAACATGTCTTTTATTAACATGTAAGTTCTTTTTACTCTTAATTTCACGGTCTTGTGAATAGAAAGATCCATGTTTGAATCATACAGTTGAAATACACTTGTTTTGAAAAGAAAGGGTTTAAATAGTGAGATCCTATTTTCACTTTCAATATCACTTTTTGGCACTAGATCCATAGCTCATTATAATTATTCTGAGAGGTAACACCAGAGACTCTGACTCCCTTTCCTGTTAGAGAGGTCTTTGTCATACTGCAATGTATTGTGAGAACCATGCAGCCACTTTATGGAAGGACTATCCCTTATTTCCCTCTGGAAGCATCAGCTCAGGAGAAGGGGAGATGGCACTTAAAATTAACTTCCATCAAAAATCAATTTTTTCACTTAAAAGAAAATCAATGTAAATTTTTCACTTAGTGCAACCAGAAGCTGCACCTGAATTCTAACATGGTGTCATCTTTGTGTTGTTTCAAAAGTATTCTGTAATTTTTCTGTTCATTTAATCCCTGTTTTTTTGTGTTGGATTCACATGAAGTTTTCCAAACAGAAGAGCTCAGAAGGCTCAACAACACATGTGAAATGGAGAAAAGCAAACTTCCATCTTGTAACAATTGCACAGAACATGCAAGTAAGGACACTACATTTTTACCAAGCTTTCTTAGAGGCTCTCAAAGGAAGTGCCCCAAGTACCCTCTCAAGCTCAAAAATGTCTCCTCTTCAATATTTAGGGAGGAATGCACACCCAAAGTGCTCAAAGCATTACCAGTAATTATGATTAGTTATGAGTTGTACATTAAATTCATTATGGAAATTAACACAGAGATTACCATAAGTATAAAAATCATCATTGCATTCTTACTATTCTCCCAAACTTCCTGAAGTACAAAGCAGAGAAGAAATAGACCAAAACATCTCAAAAGAAATGTTTTTGTTTATACCAGTTGAGTCTCATTCTAAGCAGCCAGTTTGGCTTCCCAGTGAGGAACAGGAAAAATAAATCTGCTATGTTGATCAGAAATATAATTCTCAGACTACATCCAGTTCATATTAAAAGATATTCACACAGGCACAGGTCTCCAATCCCTCCCGTGGGGCAAAGAAAACAAGGGAATGCAATTTCTTCTCTAAACTAAAATTTTCATTGCTACTAAACCAGCCCTTTACAGCCCCTTTAGAATCTAAATTCCAAACAGATTTGCCTAGCCCCTCTGATGTATTCAGGGAAACTTATAAACAGTGCAAGAAAGGTAATATAGTGGAGCCTCTTTGGCAATTTGCCCGAATCCAAACACATATCATCTGTTGGCAAGACAGAAATGGTTTGGTTATGTCAAAAGTGGCACATGTTACTGCAGCAAACAAATCTCTACTGCAGCAGGAATTTAAACACAAGTGCAGCTCCAAAGTACAGTGCTCTTAACTGAACAACAAAACTTGTTTGAAGGAATGAATGAATGAATGAATGAATGAATGAATGCATGGCAAATACACAGGAAGTGATGCAATCTGTCTGAGGATTCAGATAATACTTTAGATCACAAAAAAATTCTAAATGCCCTCCTGCAAAACGGCTACTACCATTGTTTATTATGGCTAAAGGATGAGAAAAATTAAAATAACAAAATTATGCTCTATGCTGCTTGTAATTTAGACTTGAGTCTTAGATGCACTGTTGGGAGCAAAATTCTTAGTGAATGTTCCCTCCTGAACTCCAAGCTTCAAAAACACACTTATTCCAACTTAAAAAATTTGAATTCTTCCACTTCTTTACTTACTATATAGCCAGACCAAGAAATAGGCTGTCACGTACAACATGATATTATTTCATTACATTCTGACATTAAGAACTAAAGTGCTTTGCTATCTTTACAGAATATTATTATTATTATTATTTGGGATCAATATATACTGCAAACAACAAATACCATAAGCAAAAGAATTAGTGTAGTAAGAAAATTCATAATTTTGTCAGAAATGCTGTACTGTGTTGCTAGATATAATATATACTTGTACATATATAAAAATACATTAATTTTATAATCAGTCAGCAGGAGTCTTTAGGTGAATTCAGCATCCTAGGGTGCCAGCTATAAGCCTCATTTAATTATGAATCAAGCTGGTATTTTAATGATGGACAGCATGCTAGCATCAGGATAGACAGGGAATTTTCATTGAATAGACAGTGAAGAGTGATTTCCCTATTTTTCCCTTCATTAGCTGGTTTATGTTAATAGAACAGTATTATTTTCAAAATCCTAAACTTGCATAAATCTCATGAAGTTGAACAAAAAAGAGGATTAATTACTATTAATAGAACTAAGCTGAAGTCAATAATGTAAAATATACTTTTCTTAAATCCCTGGAATCCATTAAAGGAAACTGCATTATGGCTGTGGTGGACTGAATGTTAATCTAACACATATGCTTTGGGAATACATAAATTCTCAGATGAAGTATTTGAAAGTATTATTATAAACTTGTACAGCAATACTTTTCTAGATCTTAAGCTGGGTAGTTTTAAGAAATATATGCCTTAAGGAACCAAATAATTTTTTGTTGAGTTTTAGCTGAAACAAAACAAAAACAAAAACAAAAACAAAAACAAAACAAAACCACAAAAAAACCAAACAAAACACCACCAACAACAAAACAACACAAACCCAAGGCCCAGTTGGTTCTTCAGAAATAACCCTTCAAAAGGGTTTCCCATTCGGGAGTGTTATAACAACCTCAATGAGTCAGCAAATAAAGAAAGCAGTATTCTGCTTGAATGAACAACACAATATATTTATGGGACAGTCATGTTTCCTGGAAAATCACAATTTACATCAACTGGTTTTGAACTCCTTTTGCTCATACCAGGCTTTTAAAACAGAAACATGAGTTTCTATTCATGCTATATTGAAAATAGTTATGCCAGATCAATAACCTTAAAAAAATAACAGAAGACATAAATCCCTAATTAAAGTGCCAGAGTCAATGTAATCTTTACTGTGATCAGTACTCTCTGATATTGTCTGTACTGACTTTTATGCCCCAGTTTTCAAAGGAAACAAATACAATGAAATGCCTAAACCAGAGTACAATTTGGTCAGATTTGAAAGCCATTAAGTCCCTTTAAGTAATTTTGGAAATCATTAAGTCCCTTTGTATTTTATGAAAATATCAGATCTAAATTCTTGCTTGGATATCTAAACAGTCTAATAATACCGTGCACCACATGCCCCTAACAGGTGACTTTGGTCTTAAATTATGTGATTTTGGTCTTCACTGTTTTTTTAGGAACAGGAATTCAAGGGGGCTGTTTAGACTGGTATCTTTTTTCTACCAGTAGCTGTAAGTGGATGCTTAGGAAGAGCAACAGAATAAAAACAGACTTTTCCTTCAGAAGTCCCTCAGTTTCCAGTCAAATGCAGGTCACACGATTTCCTAAGCTTACTGGAGTTTTTTTCTGTTTAGTAATCTTTAGTGAACTCTTCTTCTAAGAGTTTACCCACTTCCCTTTAAAATCCACATAAACATGAGCATCTGCAATGCCTCCTGGTGAGCAGTTCCATGGGGTTACTACTCTTTGCATAAAGAACTGCTATATTGTATTGTTCTGAAGTAAGCTTCCCTTTATGGTCCTTAGCTTTTTTATGAAAAGGAACAGTGAACAGCTGACCTGCATCAACTATCCCTGTGTAAGTCAGGATCCTGTGAATTTCTTATCAGCCCTCTAAATCACCCTTTTCTGAATTAAAAAGGCCAGACTAGTAACCCATCCTTTCTAGAGAAACTCCATATTTTTGTTACCTTTTTTGCCTTCTCTGAATATTCTCAAATTTTAATACATTCCTTTTTGAGATCAAGGGATCAGAACTTGCACAATATCCAAAAAGAACCAAACAGGATGGAACTATAAAGGTGCATGGTGGCGTAATGGTGTTCTCTGTTTTTAGTCCTGAAAATGCCTAAGAGTTGATTTGGTTTTATGACTGTCACTGAGCAATGAATCAATGTTTTATGAAAGTAAAGATCATAACCTCAGAATCTTGCTGTTGAGTGGGAACAGCTGGTTCAGTTTTATGTGACTCCAGAGTTGTTTTTGCCATGTGTTTGATTTCACATTTATTTACTCTGAATTTCAGCTGCCATTTTATTGCCTAGTCATTTAGTTCTATAAGCTCTTCTTTACCAACTTCTCTTCTTCTCTCTATTCTGAATAACTTAGTATCTTCCAAACTTTTAATCTCAATGTTCACATCTGATTCTAATAATTTATGAGTACATTGAGGAAAGTAGATCTTAGCACAGACCACTCCTGAAATTTGCAAATTACCATTCACTGTAAAAACGACATTTTAGACTTATTCTCCTTAGTCAATATTTTAGGTGACTGTTTATCTAAGCAAGGACCTTCTCTTTTGGTCTGTGCTGATTAATTTTCTTAAAAGCTCTCAGTGACAGACCTCTTTAAATGCACTGCATATCTACATGGACTATGGCCTGAAATAGCACAGGTCACAGAATTACTAGGTTGGAAGAGAATTTCAAGATTGAGTCCAACCCAGCCCTAACACCTCAACTAAACAGCACTGAGTGCCACATCCAGTCATTTTTTAAGCACATCTATGGATGTTGACTCCACCGCCTTCCCAAGCAGACAGTTCCAGTATTTAATCATTCTTTTGGTAAAAAACTTTTTCCTAATATCCAACCTATATTTCCCTTGGTGCAGCTTAAGACTGTGTCCTCTCGTTCTGTCAGTTGCTGCCTGGAGAATGAGACCAACCCCACCTGAGCACAGCCACCTTTCAGGGAGTTGTAGGGAGTGAAAAGGTCCCCTCTGAGTCTCCTTTTCACCAGGCTGAACAACCCCAGCTCCCTCAGTCATTCCTCACAGGATTTGTGTTCCAAACCCCTCACCAGCCTTGTTGCCCTCCTCTGGATGCACTCAAGTATCTCAATGTCCTTCCTAAGCTGAGACACCCAGAGCTGGACACAGCACTCCAGGTGCAGCCTCACCAGTGCCCAGTACAGGGCAGGAACGACCTCCCTGCTCCTGCTAGCCATACCATTCCTGATCCAGGCCAGGTGCCATGGGCCTTCTTGGCCACTGAGGCACACTGCTGGCTCATGTTCAGCTGGATGTCCACCTGTACCTCCAGGTTCCTTTCTACCTGGGCACTGCCAGGCACACCATCCCCAGCTTAGAGCATTGCAGAGGGTTATTGTGGCCAAAATGCAGGAAACAACGTGGTCCACAACTGCACTGATCCTCTGAAAGATCACCCAGAGGTCCATAAGGCAAAAGTCTCTTGATTCTCCTACACAGATCATATTGAGTTAGGTTTCCCCATTTTAATTTTTATTATGAATTTATAAGTGAATTCTGCATGGAACAGATCACTGCACATTATAAACAGGAACAAATTGGAATTTCCAAACCTAAACAGTACTGTTTTACAAATGTGGGGCAATATAGCAATGAAAGAAAGGCAGTTGTTCAGGGAGGTTGTGGCTACCCCATCCCTGGAAGTGTTCAAAGCCAGGTTGGATAAAACCTTGAGCAACCTGGTCTAGTGGGAGTTATTCCTGCACATGGTAGGAGAGGTTGGGATTATGTGATTTTTAAGGTGCATTCCAACCCCTTAACATTCTACAATTCCATGATTCTATGAAGCTGCCTTGATTTGGACTTGATGATCTTGGAGACCTTTTCCAACCTTAATGATTCTATTTACATCAGTGGTAAACTGGATTGCTTGACTTTCACTTTCACTGGAATGTACCATTCTGTAAGCCAAAATCACAGGTTTTACCACAAATGTAAAGTCAAATGATTCATTCTTTTTCTTTAATTCACAGAAGAAAAAGGACTAATTAATTCATTAAGAAAACCTAGAAACCTGGAAAACTAAAGTTGTCTAGGAAAAAACCTCATATCATTATTTGAACCCTTTTTATCCAGATTAAAAAAAAGGCTTTGCAAAAACCGTCAAGGAAAAACACAGCATTTAACTGTGAATATTTTCCCACCCTATGAAAGAATTTGATTTAAAAATAACTGTATTCATTACAGTTACCTTTTAAAAGTGACACCCACAGCCAGTATTCCACAGCCAGCTACACTACCCTGTATCCTCTCCATACAACACTGATTCATAGTCACCTGAAAGCAGGACCCAAACAGATTTTCTTTTTCTACTGTCTAAAGGCCATCAAGTCTCCTAGGCCCATCCATGAAAGCTCCCTATGGTGCAAAATCAGTGAGTAAAAAAAAATACTGTCTGGATCGTGATATTCCAAATATATTAGATAAATTTCTAATTATTATTTATATTGAGTCACTATATTTATAAAGGCTTTTAATTCTTTCTGCATTCAACATGAATTAGCACGTACATATATATTTAAAACTCCACTATGTAGGACAAAATGTGAATCAGAGTTCCTTTTACAGGCCAAAAGTATACATGGGCCAAAACACTCCTGATTAAAATTTATGACAGGAAACAACAGTGAGAGGTAAACACAGAAAAGGAGCACAGGCTAACATAAAGATGGCAGTATTCAGAGAATTAAGTTATCTTCTTTGCAATAATAGCTGAACTGCTTACCCCCTCTTAGTATCTTCAGTTTGTCATTCATTTATCAATATCAACCCTAAGTAATCCATCCAAAGAACTGTAAAGTAAAACAAACAGTGCTGGTAGAGAAGACACAGGTCATTGTCCTGTGCGTGGGCAGCAGTTTTACGTGTATAGAACACTTGATTCCAATTTCTCCTCTTGCAATGAACAGTTCACTGCAGAGGTTTTGCAGAAGGGAACTGATGCAAGACACAAGGAATAAAGAACGTGAGTTTCTGAAGCTGTGCTGTTCATGTCTGTTGGTGACAGCCAGGCTTTGGCCAGCACTGAAGTTGGAAACCATATGGTAAATGTCACAAACACTTGGAAAATACTGCTCTGAAAACTACTCAAGACAGAGAGGAGCATGTTCCAATTACGGCATCCGTACTGTAAGTGCAGTCGGCACGGATGCAAGGCAGGATGAAAAGCTACAGGCTGAAAATCAGAATATTTTAAGGGCAGCTGCTGGGGCTTTGTCAATAAAAGCTGTGCATGAGTGAAGAACTTCTTGGCCTTTAGTAGTTAAAATAATAATACAATTGAGCACCATGGCATAGAAAAAAATGGTGTGTTTGTTTTTTACTAGTTTTTTCTAACTTAAAATTTTGTTGTAAATGATTAAAAATGTAATCATTTTTAACTACAGTGAGTTAAAGACTTGATTTGTTTGCAGGATATCTCAAAAAAAATCTTTATCAAAAACATTTTTGCTAATATCTAAAATATTAGCAAAACCCAACATCCATTCAGTATCATTCAAATAAATCAAATATCTATGCCAGTGTCTGTTCTCCATCCAATCTATTTGCTCTATGTACAGCAGGTAGATATTCAGTTCCCTAAAACATTTTATACCCAGATGTAAGAACTGAGTATTGCAAGACAAACCTTTAAGCTCAAAGCCTGAGCATAAAACCCAAGCCTCAATTCTGCACCAGTTATGCTTCTACTAACGTGCTGCATTAGGAACACTTAGCAGTCTCTGATAACAGAGGCTTCTTTCCCTCCAGTGCACAATTGAAATTTAGTTTGCAATTTTTATTTACCTCTTCAGTGCACCATACAATACAGGATGAAAGAAATTTTGAAAAGACAAGAATCTTCCTAAGAAGAAACTTCTGTAAGTGAAGAATCCCATTAGAAATCCCTCCCTTCTCTACCCAAACACTGTAACTCCAAGTACAAATGCCACACCTCACCATCAGGTAACTGTTCTCTGCACAATAGAAAACCTGACATGCCTTAGCAATGAATAGCAAATACTTCCCACAGTGATGCTCCTGTATTTTGTTCCATCTCAGGGAGTGTCAGGGGAATGTGTCATACATTGCTCTTTCAGCACAGTTACCTTTGCAAACCAGTTTTTACCTTGGCACGTCAAATTTATCCATGCCTGCTCTGTGTTACTCCAACTGCATTACTGCAACTTCCTGTACATTTAACTCTGCTGAGCAATTTATCATTGAACTATAATCTTTGTATAATCTTTGTAGATTAAAAGTCTTCTTCTAGGGCAAGCAGTAAAGGCTAAAAGAAATAAACAAACAGAGACAAAAAAGAAGCTAGATTGTCTAAAATACTTTTTAAAACGAAATTAAATTGCTCCTAGTGCTTTCACACATCTCTCTCTTCTACATTATTTTCACAGACTGGGCCAAATTCAATAAACACATTGAATGGCCTTATCTCAGGTTATGAATTAATTAGATGACAGAGAATTATTACATGACAAGGAACCAGTGAGAGAAAGAATAACCTTGGGTAGAAC
Source organism: Aegithalos caudatus (assembly GCA_013389925.1). Classification (NCBI taxonomy): domain Eukaryota; kingdom Metazoa; phylum Chordata; class Aves; order Passeriformes; family Aegithalidae; genus Aegithalos; species Aegithalos caudatus. Next base: position 21,967 of record WEIU01023546.1, read on the forward strand.
CAAGACTCCAAATTTGAGATATAAATACATATGAAGCAAGCATCACTGCTTATTATTTTGCACTTTTTTTAAAAAAAATGTTAGTGTTAAATTAGGCACTGGCATAGTGAACTCCAAAATGATCATACACAAATGCCTCAGATTCTCAGAAACAGAAGATTCAGATTTATGTGAGGAAGATTGCATTATAGATGATAAAAAGTTTATGTGTTGTGCCCTAGGAAAGTTTATTATTTCCTAATCACTGGGAAGAGTCTGTGGACTGGAATGTGACATGGGCAAATCAACATTTTTTGTTTAAGAGGCCTATTATAACAACTGAAAATAAGCAACTAGATCTCAGAGTCTATCACTGAATACAAAAAGCACAAGTTGAAAAGATAGAAGAAAATTGACTTTTTTTTTTCTCACAGTTTTAAACAGCAAGTTGTGCAGAATACACACATCTTCATGGCTGCCTCAAATTGTAAGTGATACAGTTTCCATACTCAAGAAGGTGCGGATCCACAGGGTTATAGATTTGCTCTTCATATTCTAAAATAATTTGGAATATTCTACCTCAGCTGGAGGAGAACAGTATCTCACAGCAGCAGAGGACAAAAACCCACCTTCCCTGTGTCCCAAGCCCTGGTACCTTTCCTTCTCTGTCTCACAGGACTGCTTCCATTGCATTCTGCTGGCATTATTTATGCATTTTGGAGGTGATGGCTTGGGTTACAATGCAAGGTGTGTATTCTCTCACCAGCTACATCATCTTCTGAAGAGCTGTTACTGCTTGGTCCAGAAAACAGCTGCCCACTGCACACTCAGCCTAAAGGGGGGCTATCTCTGCCAGCCAAACAGACACACTTAGAGCTGGTCACTCTGGGCTGTACCCAGATTAATTCTGAGTATCTCTGAGAATCAAGACTCATCTGCTCTGGGCAATCTATTAGAGTGCTCTATCATTCTCCCAGGAACGATTTCCAAGTACAAAACACAGTTCCATGCAAAAATGGCACTGCACACCGTCCTATAATGAAATATAAATGTTTAGAAAAAAAAAACAGAAAAGCTAAAACTGAAAATTTTCATTGGAAGTCAAGTAAATCATCACAGGAATTTATTGTTCATTTTACTTCATATCTATTTGTGTATTCTTACCTACTATTAGGGATAATACTCTCAACCAAAAGTTTTGGTCTCTGTTTATTTTCTGTGACATGAAGATAACTCTATATGTTCACACTCAATACCATCATATCCTTTGATTAAATTGTAAGCACTTGATAAGAAAATAGAGGATACCAAAAGTACTGAGATCCAACTGCTGATTTTAATACTTTCAGATGTGGACATAAACCACTTCAAACCAAAACTCACAACATCTCTTCAATGTAAATCTTCTTCAAGATTTAAAAAAAAAGACATCAGTAAATTTGTATATTGATGCAGCATGCAGCATGATGAAAATGACATGTATAATACATGTATTTTCTCTAGATATTAAAAGTAGAGCTAATACTGATAAGGACAACTATAGTTTCCACAGAAAGTAAAAATGAAAAAACCTATGATATTTAGTTTGTGCACAGATTACTCAGGGCCTGGGGCTTCAGCACAGTCCTAATTCAGGTCACAGGATGACAGTGCTTTTAGGCAGATGAACAGAATTTGATTATTCTGTGCATCTAGGACCTCACATTTTAGCATATTAAAACTATTAACATGGCTCCATTCTAAAGATAAACAACAGTTTCTAGACAAAACAACATCTTTTGTTTGCGTAAATGCTTTTTACTGAATCTGAGTAGAATTTGAAAACCATACATTCTTTGTTTAATATTCTTTGCCAAGAATGAGAACACCATTTGGACTACAAGCTCAGTGACATCACTGCTGAAGAATGAAATTATTTTCCTGGCTACTTAAGAAACCTGGATGCTATATAACATTTTTAAAAGTGTCTGTTCCTAGGATATGTATGTCTAGTAATTGACATTTCCCAGTGGGAAGAAGTCCTCTCTTTTCAGAGAGGTCAAACAGACCATGCAGAAGATAGGGCTCATAAATCCTTTTTCCTCAATGCACTACAGAGAAAGGAAAACAAAATATTGAACAATTGGCTCTTCACAGGAAAATATAAGAACATGAACATGAACTGGATGAGACCAGTTGTCCACCTACCATAATATCCTGCCTTTGATAGTACCTTATGCATTAGAGGAAAGTAAGAGAAAGGCATAACAGACATCTTCAAAAGAAGACAGCTGAACTTCTACCACTGAACTATGAGCTTCTGAGCCAGTGGAGCACTGACTTACACTTTTTCTTTGAGTATGAACACTTCCACTGCCTTGAATGAAACTATGCAAGTTCCTAACCTGCTTTAGTGATTTATCACACAGTGGTCATTAATAATTTGCTTAAGCCCTGAACATGTCTGCTTACATCATAATTTTCACAACATGCCCAAAGTGGTTCAATAGATTCTCAATAAGCATGCAAGAAAATTGTTCAATTTTATTAAACCCTCTCAAAGATTCTACTTCCTTACTTTTATATGTTGCTTTCAAACATTTCCTTTTAAGATGGTAAGCATATTGCCTTTCATTTTCATTCTCTTCTTTTATTAGAGACTCAGTAAGACAGCCCATTCACTGTGTTCTCAGTTGTAGTATTTGTGCAAAGCTCAAGTCCCTGAGACACCTGAGCTAACCCCAACCACACCTCATTTGGATTGCAACTCTGAACAACTGCAACTGCTCTGCTCTCGAGGTTGGCTGCACTTCAGGAGCAGTTGGTGTTATCATGTGGCACAGAAGGCAGTCACTTAAAAGTCACTTAAAACTTGAGGATGCCCGTGAGAGCTATAAAACTAGTAAGTAAAAATAAGATAAGATCTGTAATGGCTCGATGTATGTGGCTACTTGTTGAGCTACTCAGGCCTACCAGTTGGCCAGTAGAATTTGTCTATTTTACCTATCAGTTTGTCTTATATATTTTTATATCTCTATCTAGTGACATAATATCTTTGGTACATTTATTTTGTTCTATTCAGTTCTTCAGCTTTATTTGTCCTTATAATTTAATGCCATTATTTAACTTCATCATTTGACTGTAGTGCTGTGAAATAGTTGCTTCAAAATCGAGCATAGAAAATAGATCTAATCTATATATTTGTTTATATTATTTGCTATTGAATTATTTTCATTTTGCAGACTAGAAATTAAACTGGAGAAAGCTTAAAATTCTCCTGGTCAAACACAACATGTGGCAGACCAAGGATTTGCAGTCATGGTTTCCAGTGTTCTGAACTATTGCACAAACTGATTCTTTCCAATATTCAAACATTTTTCTTTCTCATCTCCAAAATGCCCCCTTTTTTACTTCAGAATTTTTTGGCAGAGGACAACCACAGCCAAGCATAAGGTATTGGATCATTCCTTAATCAGTTTGGGGTTTGGGGCTGTGACAAACTGGCCATAAACTTTCCCCCACCAATCTGCACTTGTCTCAGCTCTTTTCCTTCAGTAGCTACAATTTCTATTTAATAGGTGTAATTATTATTTTTAGCAGCCATTGTGTTTCACTAGGTTTAACAAATAATACTAGAATAAATAGAAGTAATTTTCTGTGCTGGCCAAACTTGTTATGCTCATTTATTGTTCATATACTCATTTATCCAACTTTTTCTAATAAATTGATCTTTTGTACTGAAATATGACAATAAGACAGTTTTCTAGCACTTAGGAAGGCCCTAAAGGAGAAGTTTGATACCTTTCTTTTTCCCCAAGCCTTTAGTATATTGAACTATAATTGGTAACTTTAGGGCACAAGGGTTTTATCTGACAGAAAAGAAAAATGTACTTCCTTTAGCAGAAGTCACATTTCCAGAGGAGAAAAAGATGTACTATTTCTTTAAAATCTCTTCAGCCTTACTTATGTCTAACAGAAGGCTTTTTTCTGCTCCACCCTGATGTATTTCCTCATAAACTGAATTATGTCAGAGTTCTGTGGCTTATTTATATACAGGCAAAATTGAAAACTGATGCTGTATTCCAGATTTAATACAGCAAGAGATTTTGTCTTCAGTGAGGATGAAAAATCATGTTCTTCTTCAGTGTGACTTTTACAAGGAAGGGAGGGAAAAAAACACCCAAGCCAGGAGAACATTACTGTGAGAGCCTCCCTTTTTCTATAATGTTCCCTTTTTGTGCCTGACTCTTTGGAATGTAACTTGAAATGCATACCCAGCTGTTACCCTGAGATTCTTCTATCTCTATGCAACCTACACCTTGATAATAATCATGCAAAAAGAAACTCAAACTTTCCTGTTCAATGTTTCAAAAAGATATCCAGACTGTAAGAGGGCTGTCTCCCAAGTGTCCTTCTGCATTAATGAAACCTGTGCAGAAACAACTAAATCAGAAATGTGCAAGGAAAAGATTGTGACAGGTATGTGGCAAACCATGGCCTCCTTGCAGAATACTGATGCATCAACACATGTAAACTATAGAATAAGAAGAGCAGTCTTACTTCAGAGTAGAAAAGTCTTTACAGAATCTCTCACCTTCCATTTTCCTGAGCTCAGTACATGCCACTGCCCATGTCCTAGGAGTGTGGTCACATAGCTGTACACACCTGAACTTTCAAATCATGGCTCCAGCCAACAGAACCTCAGTGACCTCTGCTCTGGTTTTTTTTGTTGTTTTTTTTTTCATAAATTACCTGTTAAATGGCTCAAAAGTGCAAAAATTGGAAGCATGAAATATTACATTCAAAATTTACTCATATTTTTAGTCAGCCATGCTTTGGTGTTTCTGACTTGTCATCTGTATTTTACTTAATTGTTTTTCTACTTCTTTTTGGTTTTCCATTCTGTTTCTTCATTAGATATCTGAAAACACAGATGATTCAGTTAACCACCATGAAATCTATTTTCCCTTGTCTAAGACAAAACTTGCCACTAACCTTTGTATCAGTGAAATTCTATCCCATCACCTTACAGAATAACTATAGCTCTATTCTCTATGGAATGTTAACAATAGCTTGCCAAACCAAAACCCAAGAGGGAGAGATAAGGGATGAAATTTTGATGCCACTCAGAGGTTATGTTTAACCCCTTTTAAGCATACAAAGGAAAAGCACACCCCACCAGAGCTCACTTGTTTGTGCCATGCCTGACTCATGCTCTCACTTCTGGAAGAACTCTTACACATCCTACTAAGGTCTCAAAAATAGAAAAGCCTGTAGACCATGCTTTAATGCAGTTCATCAAAGCAATAAGCTATTTCCCAGCTCTACACCAGCTGGATAACACTTGGCTAGCCTTGGCAGAACCTCTCATTCTTCATTCCCTTAAGCTTCCAGGGAAAAACATTTTCTTTGTAGAAATAAGCTTATGATCTCTGTTGGA
>WEIU01023547.1:6858-76032 GCA_013389925.1 Aegithalos caudatus
AAAAAACAAAAAAAAACAAAACAAAACAAAACAAAACAAAACAAAACAAAAAAACCAAAACAAACAAACAACAAAAAAATAAGCCAGAGAGAGAAATTGCCATGATGTGTGGTGCTGTTACTGTGCATTTACTCTTTGGCTATTTTCTACAGCAAGACTGAGTTTTTAAATTTCAGTTACTCCATCCAAAACACTTTTTCCTACTCCTGCTAGAAAACAGTATCTTTCAGTTCCCTTACTTTAATATCTATTCATTTCCTTATCTTACTTTGGGAAAAGATGTAGTTTGAGGACATTGTTGTGGGTTAATGAAAGCATTCTGTAATCTTCTGTCCATCAGCCTGAAACATTTTCACATTGCCCATGATTCAAGACAGACAAGTGAGGGTTAAATCTGCATTTGTCTCTGTTCACTTCTAATTGTTTACCACACAGCACCATTATTCACTATGAGATCAAATGGTGGCTTTTCATCTGCTTTCTATTTGTTGCAGTTGTTGAATAGTTTTGTTTGATGTCAAAATTATATGGCTTGAAAATACTATTTGTTCTGTCAAAATAGTTAACATAGGGTTATGATGGGGGATTACAAATTCCAATAAGATGTGCTCCATATTAAGAGAAAAGCACTTGTTCTGAATCTGGAGTATTCTTTCTCCATGGAGATTATATTGCTATGTAGATTTTCCATTTTTCTAATGTTTGGGTTATTAGGACATTGTGGCCTGGAGTGAAAACTCAGATTGCAATTGAATTTCAGGATTTAACTTTTAATTTGCAATTATTCAAACAGAGGATTTGTTCTTTAAGAAGTTCATGCATGAATGAGTGCCTTAGTGCCCTATAGACATGACTTGGTTTTAATAGAAATGCAACAGAAAACTGAAATATTGAGATTCAGAATCATTTCTGGCTAGAGCTTTTCTGACAACTGACATTGGACAAGAGTCAAAAGAAAAGTTCTTTTGACTGACTTTAAGTACTGAATATGTATGAAAACTTGAGACCTACACAGCACCTCTTGAAAATGCAGCCTCTTGCATTTATATGTGATGCAACATCTTGTGTCCAGCTTTTAAGCTGGTTCTTACAGGATAAGACAAGTACATTCTTTATAGAAAAGGGTGTGTGGATCTGGATCTCCCTTCTCTCACTGCAGTCATGCAAAGTTGTGAAGCAGCCCACACGCTCAACATGTATACTTTAAACACCACATAACTGCTCATGACAGGGAAGGAACAACAACAGGAGGAGAGAACGGGTGCATGCTGTGGAGAAAGAGATGGAAGGGAAAAAACTGTGGAAGGTATAGAGGCTACATCAGACCAGGGAGTCAGAAAGGCTTTGGTTACATTTATGCCCTTCCTACACACCAACTCCACACCAATGTAAGATGTCGTCTTCTCTGGCTGTGGTTTCCACATATCACACTCCAACTGCTCCTGAGTCACAAGAAGTGGGATATGCAAAACAGTACAATGAAGCCCTACAAGCAAGAGAAAGAGCTGGACATAATGTGCAATGCAGAAGTTGTAGGTACATGCACACCACTGTTAGCAAGAGATATCTGATGTGTGCTCTGGGAATGGTGGCAGGAGCTAGAACATCACATCTGCTACCTGAGCTGCTCAGTGGAATTCTACCTAAATGTTTATGCTGCTCTTTTTCTTTTAATTAACTATGTTTGTGGCTTGCTGCAAAGGTCAATGACTGACACATAGGAATGAGGTGTTAGTGGAGCTGTCTGCTTGACTTTATTAAATAAAGATTAATTTATCCTATGTGTACAGAGTAGCTTGCAGGGTTGTGTAGGGCTTTGGTCCTGAGTCAAGGCTTTTGACAGTCTCCTTAGATAACAATTTGTCATAGCCATTATTGTCACTTTCCCACAGGGTATATTCAGAACATGGAGGTGTTATCTTTTCCTGATGCTCTCACAGGAGCTCTGAAGTTAAGGGTTGAAATTCTGCCTGCAATCTTATGTTACATCCATAATGAGTCATATAAGACCACTGGAAAACCTTGACACATACATTTTATCTTCTTTTCCAGTACAGACCCTTCAGTTTTGGGGCTGATTTTATTTCACTCTCAAATAGCAACTACATATTTCAGAGAGTAAATTTGCTCTTTAATTTCAGATTGTGTGAAAAACTAGGGAAGGGGAAAATGTTCTTCACTTTGGAAAAAGAATGCTAACAAAAAATCTCTGAAAAGGTTTTTGTCTTTCTCAGATGTGTGCTGCTTTCTGTGATTAAGAAAGGTTCAGCCAGGGCTGGTTTATGTATTATTGCACTAAGACTGAATTCTGATCTCTGACTTACAAAGAACTGGTTCTGGCAAACTTGCGTAATTGCAAGAAGTTTTGAGGGACTGTCATGAATGTCTGAAATGTGGGGAGATTGGTTCTGTGGAAGAAGTCTTTATACCAGTAGGTAATAAAACATTATCTGCCCATAACTGAGTCTGAAAGGCTTAACTGTCAAAGAGGGGAAATCAGTAGCAGTAAAATAATTTGCAAAAAATTCAGCCTGCAGGTAAATTTGTAATTATTACCTATCAAATTAGAATGATTTCTTAGGTAGGTTATTAAAAGCAACACAAGAAAAACCATCAAAAATAGAAATTGAAATAAAAGAAAGAATAAAAAAATCTCTTTGATTAGACCACACTGCCAATAAGCTACCAGTTGCTTGCTGTTCCTGATTTCCAAGAGTGATGCTTGGCAATAACAACACATTTGTTACTCAGGAGCCAGTTCTTACCATGCTAACTAATGCGGTGTAAAAAAATTTCATTATTCAGTTAACATATGTGCCCTTTGTAATTTACAGTTAAATTTATATTAGATGCTTATATTTGCTTTACTGGAAGTGGTATTTCTTAAGGTTCAAGTGAACCAGTCTCAAGAGCCCTATACAGTTTCCACCATGGAGGTGACTTGTCTCTTTAACTTTATTTCCAGGGCTGTCAGGGTGAAAATTTCACAGTTCCTCATTTTCTGGTTTAGACTTGAATTAGGGTTATTACATTCACATCATATGGAAATTATAACTGCTAATTACATTATGTTCAGTGTTGTTTACCCAAGATTACGGCTGTCAAAATAGATATGGCAATATTAGATTTTGAAGAAGCTGTCTCTAACAGTTGTAGTATGCATTAGTAAATGATAAACAGCTCAGATTTTTACTCCCTTGTTGGGGAAGCCTCTTCTGGCACAATTGCAAACTCTCATTAGAAGTCAGCACTGAGCTATGATTTTCAGATTATGTGCACAGTGCTTGCTGTATTTCATATCCTAATATAATATTTGACTTTCTGTATTAGTAATGCCACCTCACTTTTTCTGGGTTTTACCAAGCTGGAAAAGTCTTGCAGTTAATTGAGGTCAATTATTGCTAAAAAAGAAAAAAAAAGCTTAGACTCTAGTGAGCATTTGTCCAACGTGTGGAGCTGCTTCTGGAACTACACACCTGAGTCCTTTCTTTCTGGACTCTTCCAACACTCCCTCTTTAGAAGGAAGCCAGTGCCTGATCTAATGGGACTAAAAGCCTAAGTATCCCACTGGTACTGGCAAGACATCCTTTAAAGTATTTTGCAGTGAGAATGAACAAAATCAATCTTCAGTACATAAAGATAAAGTAGTTCCTTTGTCTTCTTGACTGCACAGTCAGTGTTCAAATGAGAGTGTGCAGTTTATGTTCTTAATCAATATGTACCCCCATTCTTGGAAACAGCTTTGAGATGAAAGAGCTCACTACATCTAACAACTACAGAGTAGTTGTTACCAGTGTGGCATCATTCTATCACAGCCTTTTCAAAGGCTGCATAAGGAAGATTAAGGAGGAGGGAGGCAAACCAGCCTCCTCCTCCCCCCAAAAAAACAAACCAAAATAAACAAAAAAGCTGCAGATAACTCCATAAAATCCACTTGGACAAAATGTCAAAGAAACCAGTGGAAGGTGAGCAGTGGGTCAATGCTCACCTGCTGCAGAACTCAGCACAAAGCAGCACTGATTGAGCTTCCCACAATAGGTGGCTGTCAGGAAAAATAATGATCAAACTTGTTAGGGAGAAACTCCTGTCCTTCATCCTAGAGATGGGAAAGCTGTTTGCTTGTTTACTTTTTTATATATGAGTGGAGTTTTGGGGTTTTTTTTGAGAATGCTATTCAAGTTCTAGGGACAAGGTTTGGATTTTGAGAAAGATGTTGGCCTTATTTAAGATTAGTGAGAATTTAGAAATTAGAGAAACATTTAAATTTAGGGAATGGTGTCATCAAGAAAGATTTTTAGAGAAGGTTTTGTTTTGTTTTGTTTTGTTTTCCCAAAACTTCCAAGATATTTCCAGGATTTGTTAATTACCAGAGAAGTTTTAAGTAGAGTAATACCAACTGCATTATCGACGTGCCCTCTTCAGTGATAAATCCATATCATCAGCATTGGCATTTGGGATTCTGTAAGCTGTACCCACACTGCCTAATCTTTCATAATTGCATACTGGGCATCTACAGACAATTTACCATTGATAAATAATGGTCAGTAAGCTGAGGGTATTCTGCAGAGGAACCAAAATACAAGGTTCAATATTTGTAACTGGAAGGACAAGTGAAGATGATAGATGATTTCAGATTCAGATATGGTAAAACATGGGAAGTTGTAACCAGAGCAGTGAATAATATAAAGGTTTCAACACTGAGAAATGCTCATCCCTGTCCTGGGGAGACAGTGCAAAGTGCTTTCTGTCTCCATCTAGAAGTATATCTTCAAAAGGCTGGCAAACATGTACTGGGCTTCTTTTCCTCAAAGAGGTAAGAGTTCCTCTAGATGCTGTGATCTCTTGCCAGCCCTCACCCTGCCTTGTGGCCAGACCTGAAGAGAAAAGCACTCCTGAAAACAAGAAACTTCTGATAACCTCATGGTCACAGTAGTATTGCCATATAGTGTGGGCCTGAGGGACTTCCCCTAGCAGTACACAAGTGCCACAGATAAAAATTGGCAACTTGTCTTTAAGGCACACCTCCTCCAGCCAAGGCAAACATTGATTCAGTGCTCCCTGCTTCTAATCTGACTTCCCAGAAACATGTCACTGTGTCCTTTTCTTCTGTCAATGATTTGTTTGCAAACAGAAGCCTGGTCACTGGCCAGGTCTCAGCATACAGGACTTTCCTAACAAGAGAGTTATTCTGCAGCAACCCCCTATCCTGGGTTTTGAACAGAGAGGGGTGGTTTCTGGGCATTTTTTGTTTTACCATAGAGGACCTTTTAATTATCATATATAAACCTTTTGTTGTTCCTCTTGGGTTAAATACATATGAAAACCACCTGCTGTCCAGCACTCTGAAGTGTGAAGTTCACTCTGGCTTTCAGCATCCAGTGTTCAAAGCCAGGGAGGGTGTCTCACTGTGACTTCTGAAGGACTCACAGCCACACGTGGTGACAGTGGCACCCTCTGTGTGATTCCTCTGTTTGAAACAAGCTGTGTTGCAGCTTGTTTGGAAAAGATGTTGAGTTGTTTGTCCTCAGACAGTGTGACTCAGGCCTGTCAGAAAAGTTATTTTCCTTGTAAATTTATCTAATATTGAGCATCCTCTGCTCATAGTGTCTTTTTGCTTAGAATATAAATTTAGAGCTAGCAGTCCATCAGTTGAGTATCTGCTAACAAGCAGCACAGATCAGACCTTAATTTTTTTCTGAGGTTAAGTGCACTGAGTAAGGGATCTCTAATTGAAGGCTACTGGTTGAAGTACAGACTCTCCATATTCCTTGCAGATAAAAACTGGGTGCAGTGTTATCTGGAGCTCTCCTTTATTCCCAGCTCTCCCATGAGGGAATCTCTAATTCCTAAAGAACTTGCTTTTCTGCATGATCATAGGGGGGCTGATGCCCACTTTTAGAGTTGGCTATCCAGAGGGCAGCAGAACTGTAGTAGCAACATCACAGGTCTGCAGATGGTGACATGCACAGGCAGCTTATCTCTCAAACTGTGCATGTCAAAGCAGTTGTTATTTGGTGAGAAAAGTCATGTTTTGCTCTTATCTGTTAGTCTCCCAAGAAAGCTATCTGATAACAAGCTAAATTGAGAAGAGTCTGAACTCTGCTGTTATTAACATGCCTCTTCTACAGATCACCAGTAGAAAATAAAGAAGAAATGACACCAAAAAGGCAGAAGAGATTTCACAAGCAAACACTCTTCCTGGAGCCTGCAAATTAATCAGTAAAAGGATGATTTTGTTGCAAGCATTGATAAGTTGTCATTATAATTCTAAGAGCATTTCAACAGCTTTTCACCAGTTGTACCTCTGAAAGTCTTGTGATTTGCTCGTTGGAAAAGCTGCACCACGTGTGGGGTTGCTCTGCTCTTACAAGATAACGAGGCATCAAAAGATGCCAGGCACGGTGCCAGATAACAGCGCCATCAGAACAGGAGAAGGACGGCACCTCTGCCTAAACAATGCCTCTGCTTGCTCTAAAAGCACCAAATTGTCACAGCAAATACTGAGGGATCTGCCTCGTGTGAGGGATACCTCTGCTGAAAGTGTGATCTCCAGCTGCCATCTGTGACCCCAGGGTTAGAGGGAACCATTAACAGACTCTCGTGGTGAATGAGAAAATGTCTAATATGAGTGAAAAAATAGGTGTTCAGATTATTAACAGTGTGATTGGAACAGAAGGCTATAAGAGGGCATTTTCTACTACTTCAGTGCTATCTATGATCGATTGCAATTTCCATTTTGCTAGTTTTTAGAATAAATGCAGATACATCAGCCTGCTCCCACCTAAGTAGTACCTTCTGGCTTCTGCAGTCAGCTGTCTTTATTCTGAAAATAGTTTAATTCCTTATTGCCTTCTTTTTCAATTCCAAGTATATATTTAAGTGAACTTATATGCCACTGTTCAATATTAGAAACCATTAGTTGCATCTAATATACCCCTCCAACTCAGGGGAGGATAATGTAGTTTTTGTGGAAGCTGCAAAAAGTATTCCAAGTTCAGCTTTCTTGGGACACTTTAAAGACCAGGTAAATATAAATTTCTGTGACATGGGAGAACTGGGGATGCAAATAATGGTTTGCCTGCAAAGGGGACAGGAGATGAGTAATGAAGCTTGTAGCCACCCCCCTCCGGCAACAGTGGTTAAAACCCTCAAAGCAACCCCTCAATGAGCTAATAAAGCTCACATGACAGAAATGAGATTTCCTTTTCAGAGAAAGAATCTCTGAAAGTTCTTAAAGATCTCCCCATCTTTTCTTTCTACCTGCTTTGCAGTACTTTGCTTCAGTCCCACTCTATGTTACACAGCTGCACAGAAGTACTGTACATCTATAAAAAATGAATTTATTAAGTCAGTGGTCCCATCTTACTTATCTCTGGAAAATGTGTCTATAGCTGTCCCTGTACACAGTGATATATTCATAGAGTACAAGAATAAAGTTACACTTGAGAGACAAAATTGATTTCAAGTTCAGTGGCTGGTGCTGGCACCTGGCCTCCTGCCTGGGAGAGTTTGTTGCTGTGCTTGCAGGGTGTTAGTGTAGGTGATATTACCGACACAGAATTGGGCTACTCGGATTATCTCGGTGTGAAAATTTTAAATTGGTATAACTGAGAAACATAATGCGGTAGATGATGGCTTTTGCATTTATTTTAAAGCTTTAATTTTAGGTTTATGAGCTCTTCAGAGAGCTGAGTGGTTTTTTAAGATCAATTTTCTGGGTCTGCAGTTTCAAACTCTGCTTTAAGTTCTGCTTCTGAACAAAATGAATTGCATGGTCCCTGCTTAGCCCAAGTAGATCAAACCTGTCACCTACAGAGTGGGTGGATGCTGCCCTGAGTGCAGATGATAGGATCTAGTGTCCCACTGAAGGCATCGTCACTTCCATTTAAAGAGAGGATATGCCATGGCCACAGCCATTCCCTAACTCCCATGAGATGTGCTTTATAAGACACATGAGCCTTTGTGCACCTGCTCAGGTGGCAGGGAGGAAATACGTTCTTGCCCAGGGCCTATGGCCACCCTTGGGGAGTGTGGAGAGGATGTTTCCTTCTTCTCCCGAGAAGCTTTGCAGTCCTGGGCATTCTCCTCCCAGCCTCACAATCAGGTGGGTTCATCTTCCTCAGCCAGCCAAGGTTGTGCTATTCCCACATCCCGGAGGCATGAGGGGTGACAAAGACCTTGCTTCATGCCACGGCATTCCCTGAAGGAATACAAACAAAGGTTGCATGGTTGCAATTGCTCATTCACCAAGTATGTGTTTGCCTGTCTCTCGATTAGGCAGATGTTGTATTGCAAACAATACAGATCAAAGAAATCAGAATTGCAACTCACCAACAGCTCTGATGCTAATAACACTGGGATGGAAACTGAAAGTAAGGTTGTTTTCACTGAAAAAGCCTGATAGTTACCTTGCTTTAGGAGACAATGTGCTCCAGAGGGGGCCACAAGGATGGCATTGGGAAGCTGAACCACCCAAACAATTGCAGTAGGTCCAGTCTTTAAGGTGTGTATCCCAGCTTTGAAATATGAGGAGTTGAAGACTCAAACGTGCTAATGTTGGTGTGTGTGTTAAGCTTTCCTGCTCAGGTTTTGGGGCAGGCATGAGGTGGTTTCTTGGGAAGATTGTGCCCTCCTTGAGGTGCTTCAGAAGCAAGCAAGCCACCTCACACTCCTGGGCAATGCATTTCATGAGAGTTACCCTCGCTGGTTCAGAGAGGTTTCAGCTGGACCAGTAACAAAATCACAATAACTTACTAAATTTAATCTCTATTTAAAAAAAGGCAAAATTCCCTCCCCTTTCCTTCCACAACATCCCATCGAATGGGGAAGATCAGACAGATGCTAAAGAGGGATGGGCAATAAAAGGGGTAAAAGTTAAACACTTGGTGCTCTTTCAAAGGATGACAATGCATCTCGACCAGCCTAAAACCAGAGTTCGTGTGTATGTATGTGTTTCAAGATACAACACATTAAAAATCAGTGTAGAGGAATGTAAACACTACACAAATTTTAAATAGGAGCCAGAGCAGCAGAATGAGAAACCACGACTGCCTGTTCACAGTGGCTCTGGAGGAAACCAACTCAAGCTTGTTTACGTGCAGCTGCCTTGTATATGAAAAAGGATGAAATGGCAACTGTATGTTTTTGTGTTGAGCAGGTCCTGCAAAGGATTTATAGTATATAATTTGTCTCTTTTTTTAAAGCAGAGGATATCACCAATAAAGCAATGAACCTTGGCTGGAGCAGGGATACACCATGGAAACAGCTGTAGCTGTTCCCAGGTTATGTCAGGATTAAATTCAGTTTAAATTCAGGTGTGGGAGGACCAAGTAGACTGTGCACACGAGTTTGGGGCCAGCCTTTTGCATTGGAAGATGCAGATGCTGGGCTTGGAGCATAACTCTGTAATCAGAGACAGGATGAGGGAGGAGCTCCATGAACAGCTGGTGCTGGAGGGAGAGGGAGCTTAACTGACTTGCTCATGTATGTAAAGGAAGTGGTAATTTCTAATTGTGAAATTCCCATGAAAATAATATTCTTGTATTTCTGAACAGTGTTTCATAACATTGTGTGTGCATAGGGAAGCTAATGTACAAAGGCTGGATGCATATTCACTATCACAGCTTGACTGTTTTTATAATATCACTTAAATGCCAGTACTTGCTGTGCTTTCTAAATGTTGATCCAATTCACATGAGCTTTAAAGAAAGTGTGTGGGTGGCTGATCAGCATGGTTCTTTTTCTGTTTTCTATGAAATGATGCTGTCATTTACCAAATAAAAAAGGAACGATCATGCGTATTTCTGTTTTGTTGTTTGGGTTTTTTTTAAAAAAGACAGATGTGTAAGTTGAGATGTCAAAGTCTGTAGGTTGTCTAGTATGTTCCTGCTTACTGTGATTTATTTCAAACCATCCTACACTTAGGCTAAGAGAAAATTACTGAAATCTAAGTTTCTTCATTGATTTACTTATAAAGTAAATTATGGGTTCAGACTAGTTTTTAGTAGACAGGATTCTGTACCGCAAAATGTTTTAAATACCAGGATGCTCCAGTGTCCCAGTAGCTGACAATACAGGATTCTATGCAGTTGTGTACTTAACTATACACTTCAGGTTAACCCTGTGAGTTATCCATAGCATATCCTAATTATCAGTCCTTAAGCACCTGAATGGTCACAGGAACTCAGTTAACCTTCTTTTCCATTTTTTTCCTAAGAGAAGTCTCTAATTAGTTATGGTGCTGCTCAGAATTCTTTTTCCTCTCTGCACTTTGAGAGAAAATACCCACCTGTCCCTAGGAAAATCCTGATTTAGGGACAAAAGGCTGGAGCAAGAAGTACTGCTGCTGCTGGGGTGACAATTATCAGAGCCACATCTTATCAGAGACATGCCCAATGTTCTTCACCAGTGAAAGAGAGATTCTTCTCATATCACCCTCAATTCTGCTATTTCAGATCACTGCTGTGATGTCTCAGCTAAGGGAGCAAACTGTACAGCCAGGACCAGGAGACAGAGCTCACCCAGCCTCACACTGGGTTTGGAGTAGGAACTGTCTCTGCACCCTCCGAGAGCTCCAACAGAGCAACATGGATAACAGGGGTGTGTTTGAAAAACGAGCACCAAGAAGCCAGGCTGACAGAGAAAAATGCCACAGCCTTTACTGTGTCTGTCAGACTGCTGTACTTGTGTTACAGGAAAGTGATGACAAACCTTTATGATGTTTGATGCCAAATTAATTTAAAAGACATTGTAACTTAGTGTCAGCTCAAATTTCTGTTCCTGGAACTGTTGCCAAATTTGGCAGTAGATCACCACCACCACAATAGTGTGGCTTCTGAACTAATGTTTCTCTTTTGTTGCCTGCAGTGAAAACATTCAGAAAAGAAATGGATATCAGCTCTAATGTATCCTCCTGAAGAAGGAGGGCTCTAAGTTAAATCAAAGGTACACTTGTTTACTTATATTTTTCCATACCATTTTTAAGTAGTCTGTCCTGTGGGTACACCAGCTACAGAAACTCCAACACTGTAACTCCTTAGAGTATGAGAAATCTGAATAGGCAGCTATGATGATAAAACATCATAAAGGAGCAGTATGTAATGTCATATCCACTATGAATATAGACAACAGCACAGAACAGAATATAAAAGAAGGGTGTGGAGAACTAATAATTTTCTCTTAATTATGACTTCTCTTTAATTGCTATGTGTATGACAACCTGCAAACACTGCTAAGCACAGGTTGAAAATACAGAAGAGTAATTGATCAGCATGTGAAATAAAATGGGACTTTTCAATTGCACACGGTTTCATAGTTAACAGTAGTTCCCAGTTGCATTTGGAAGTACTTAAAGTTAGTCTTGGGTGTCTACCATGAAGGCCAACTGTGATGTCTATGCAGAACAGGATCTGGATCTACCTGCAAATTACCAAAAGAGTGGATTTCAGCATCACTTGACTTGTTTTTATTGCTCTGTAAGTACCTTTGCTCACAGAAGTATACAGTGAAATCTTATTAAATTGAGCACCGTAAATATCTCTCTCCTCAGTTACCTAGATGAACCATGCTGGTTCTGCTTGGTTAATATAATTTTACTTCCTAATCATCCTGGTTCTCCAGGTCTATGTGTAACCAGGGAGATTTTGCACAAACAGCAGCAAATTAATGAGAATTGTGAGTGTTTATTGTCAAGCAGCCTCTTTTAGTTTATGACAAAGAGAGCAAGAAATGAGTTTATGTAATGGAGGAGGATTGTTGTCATAAAAAAGCCTGTGCATTTCCAGTGATTTATTGCCTGGTAGATCTGCAGACAGAGATTCCCAGAGGCTGAAATTCTGATTTTGCTCTACACAGAAAGGCTGGATGCCTGTTTACATTGCCTAATCTCCCAAAATATGCCTAATCAGGCATTAGCTTTAGATGTCAATTTACCCTTATGCAAAGCTTTATGACCTTCTTAACGTGTGAAAAAGCGAAGGATCTTTGTTCATAACTGGACCTGATGTCCAGTTTTAGCTTACGCTAAAAAATCAGCTTGCTCCACTCCTTCCACTTCTGCTTATTCTCCCTTAGAGAAATAGAAAGCAAATCCCTTTTTTTACAGAAAAAGGCAAATCAGAGGAGCTTTCTGGAAAGAATTCTCTGAACCAGGCAGGTCCTCACCACAAGACTGGAGAATTACCACACAGCTGACTTCTCCCAGGAGTGCTTTTCACTTCCTGACCCTCTTACCTTGAGCCTATACCCTGTAGGGGACTATGTGGTGTCTAAGATGCTGATTTTCTCTTTTTGTCATGACTTGGGACCTGACACATTAGTAGAACAGCAGTTTCATGACCACTTAAAGCATGTGCATGCAGCTAAACCTCTTCTGCCTGCAGCTAAGCCTCTTCTTCTGTTGCTGTGGTTTTTAACTTTCTGAGATTGCTAAGGAAACTGTTTCTTTTTATCTGAAACAAGGCAGTGGCTTGATTGCTCAGACCTGAGCAGCAAAGCTAGGTGCCACAAATTGATTTTTTTAAGACGCCTGTCTGTAATTTGAACTTCTTCAGCCAAGAAGCATGCTATTCATTTTTTGAAACCCAAATTAATTCTGCTTTTAAAGAGGTTCTCTTTTTACCTCATTACTTCTTGAATTATTTTCTGTAAATTTTTAGAAACTGAAAAATGTTTTTGTTTAGCAGTTGTTAGATGTACAGACTTTAAAATAGCATTAATTTTTACAGACAACTTCCTTATTGCATTGGGTAGATTGAAAATCTAATTATGGAAATTGATTGTTCCTAATAGAGTGTATATATATATTATATAGATGCATATAACAAAATTTATTTAGACTATGGCTTGCTTCAGAGCACTGGAAATTCATGTAGATATACCTTCAGATTACTTTTTAGCGCAGACCTGGTCTCATTATAATGTTTTGATTAATACAGAATCTGAAAGGACACCATTTCCATTAGCCTGTTTCCTAGAAATAAGGCTAAATCTGCCAAATGATATTATGAGAATGTGATTTCTCATATTATGTAACTATTACGCATAATTTCCTAGCAGTACCTCTTACAAAATCTTTTCCCATAATAGCACGAATACACTGGAACAAGTCTTACTTTTAACCCTCTGCACAAAATGGTGTAAATTGGGCAGTCACAAACAAGATCTGAATAAAGGTCTGTTGAGTTTCAAAGTTCTATTTTTGATACTCTAATTGCTCCTGGAACACATTTGTCAGAGAGGTCAGGGTACTCAGGTGGTGATGTGCTCTAACACATTGTCAGTCCTAGAGCACCTGTGGATTTTGCTATTATCACTTGGATTTGTTTTGGTTTCTTCTTAGAGAAGGATAAACATGGTGGAATGGAGCTCATGTCCTGCTGCCAGAGAGGGTCAAGAAAACTGTTAAACAAGAGGCACAAGACTCAGGACAATTCCTGCTGGCTGATGTCCTGGTCTGTGTTCTTTATGTTGAACTTTTTCCTGAAATAGGATCTGTTCTGAACCACAATGCATTAATCAGGATGAGTCATGCTGGCTCATACCTACACTCAGCTGTCACAAAGAAGTGAAATGACATTAAAACTCTCAGATATCATTTGGTAATTGCTGATCTGCTGGAGGTTGCAGCAGTGTCCACGTTGCTGCCATGCTAGGCCAAGCTCTCTAAAGCACTGAGAGCCTTTGCTCCAGACACTGGTTTCACCTTGCCCAACCACCTAGTTTTTGCTGTGGCTTGGGGTCAGCTGTCACTTGTTTTAAGATGTTCTCTCAGCATCCTGATTTTTCAGTGGTTTTTGTACAAGTCCAAAGTCCTTCTATTTATATTCCTTCTTCTAGGGACCCTGAACACTACTTGTGCTTTGGTGACATCTTCTGGATAAGGCTGCCACTGGAAGGACTGATTAATACATCTCAACTTCCAGCTTTCTTTCTGCCTCTTTCTGATGTCTTTTGGGAAGAAAAGCTCACAGGTGCCTGGTTCCAGTGATTAGCACCCTGTCTAAACTTTAGTAATGGGTTTGAGACTCCAAAGTGAAAGATGAAAATGGATCTGATTAAAAGCAAACAGAAACTGCCTACATGGTGTTTCATACACAGGTGCAATAGGAACTTTTGTCTTGCACTTGGAAAAAGGATTTCTTTAACTTGACTTAGCATTCTCTCATCTTCCTCTTAGGACAGGTCTGTACTTTGCTTTCTGTTGGCTAGACTAATCAAAGAGGCTCTTCTTGGCCAGAACAAAGACACACATAGCCAGGTTTCCTGCTGTTAGCAGCAGATGCCTAGAGGAGAGGATAAGGTCAAGGTTAGCTGGGAGCCATAATTCCAAAACCACATTTTTAGCCACAGGCAGAAATGCCTTAGGAGAACTTCAAGTCATAGGTAGTAACTTGTATGTAATAGGTTGTGATGGATTTTTCTTCTCTAAAATCTTCCAGGTGCTCTTTTGAGCCCATATAACATTTTTAGCCTCTATAATGTCATTCAACCAGGAGTTTATCATCTTCTCTGTCCTCTGTGGGGATCAACCTCTTTGCCTCTTTTTTTTGGTTTTGAACCTGACACTCACTAGAGTCACTTGCTTGAGTCACTAGAGTCACAAGTAAACAGTCACCCTGTTTACTTGTATTGAAAAGGATGGGAAATATCAGCTCTGCTCTTCTTTACAGCACAGAACTTTTATTCTCTTAGCTGGGAATTCCTGCTCTGTGGTGGCCCTGGCCCTTCCAAGGAATATTGTTATCATGCTTCTACCTTCCCCTTCCCTACCCTTTGGTGACAGGGGAGAGTAAATGCCACTTACACCTGTATTTCAGTTTCTGGAGAGCTCCAGAGCAAATACAATTAGGTCCTGGCCATTTGCTACTGCTTGTTCTGTCCTTTTGCCACATGTTCACCTCTCCTTTACTTCGTCCATTATTCCATAGTCTTTCTGTCAATTTTGCACCTGTAGAAAGATTTCCTGTGTTTTCTACTAAAAACAGAGGAATTAAGTCTGGCACTGGAACTTCTTCAAGCTACTTAATGATAATTGCAGACTCACTGAGGTATTTCACTATGTTTTACTTTTCTAGAAAATTATATCACGTGTCGGTCATCTATATGTCCTCTAGGTTCTAACCTTAATAAGTTCAAAAAAGTGTTGGGTAAGTCATTGGGGGTTTTGTTTGTTTTTAATACAGTTTACATGTCATTCCTTCCACATTTTTTGTCTGTGTGCTGCAGAGTTTGCAGTCCTCATTACAAGGACACAATGCTTTGTTTGTTCATAAAGATATTTCCTTTCTTTTATTAGTACCTTTTACCTTGGCATATAGCCATGCTGAATTCCTTTCCATGTGCTTGATTTTCTTCTATTATTTTGTGATCTTTTAATTTATTCTGTGTACTCAAAGAAGAAAATCTAAATAGGCTCAATGCCACTCTAAAAATTTAACTCATTGTAGTTACACTTTCCACCTTATTTTCTTGGCAAGATTGACTCTTTGGGTGAATATCTGTATTCTAATCCTTTAAATTTAAGTGTAATGAGATAGAATAATATTGCCTTTTGTATGTGGATTTGATTTTAACTTTTCCACTGATCTCCTTGCCACCCTGGAAAGATGCATATAACTCCAGATATTAATTTATCCTGGCTTTTACCTACTCCCTAACTCTCTTTGAGAGAGTGTGATAATACTATTTCAGTGTCCTAGACATCACTGCCGGACTGTTTCAAAACACCACTAAGCTGTTTCAAAACAGAACTAAACACTAACTTCAAAATTTTCTCCTGTCATGGATTATGGAAAAGCTCTCATTTTTATGAGGGCTAAATTGAAAAAAAACTTTGAAGCAATTTTTAAAAACCTCTAGTCCAAATATTGATCCTATAATTTATCACTCCCTAAAGATATTTTCAAAACTTACTCACCAAAACTTCGATGGAACAGTGATGGAACACTGTTTCCTCTTTGGCTGCTATTCCTCCAGCATTCCCCTGTACCCACTGTGCACTCCTTCCCAGACAATCCATTTTCCACTGGGGGCCTTCTGGGGCAGTTGTGTCTCCAAAACATTTCACTACCATCTACCCAGCACTCAGAGAAGATGCACCCACTAACCAGCACTCTGCAGGGTTAAAATAGAGTTCAGGCAAAAAAACCATCTCTGTTGTTGCTCACAAGCCAGCTGTGAATAAGTTTAGGTCTGAAGCCACAGTTCATTAACCTGCTGTGCTCCAGACACTGCAGTTTTGTGGGAAAGGGGAGGCAGATCATGGCTGAGCACTGGCATATTTTGCACTGGTGTGAGACTGGCCACTGGTAATGAAACATGGAGCTTAGCACAAATCCACAATGACATCACCTGGGGGAAAGGTGTCCACACCAAAAACACCTGTAATCTTCTTCAGTGTGGAAGGGAAATGTAACAGTATGCTGGCACAAGAAAGGCAATTAATTTTGATTTTTGTCAAAGGAGTTGCTGAAACCAAATTTCCAATTCTGCCTGTCAGAGAAGCTTAGGGTGTGTAGTGGTTTCATAGGGCTTTAAAGGTAGGGGTTTTATCAAATTTTTAAAGATTTATCATTGGTTTTTTTTTTGCTGTTAAAGTAGAACTTGTTTGCAGGCAAGGTTAAGGGGTACAGGGAGAGAGTCACTAGGCCTAAATATTTTCCTCCCTCACAATGATTCATTTACAATGCAGAGAGGGATGTTTCAGTCTAGATCATGTTATGAGCAACTGTCTAAATAAGTCAAAATTGTATTTCCTTCCCATGGGTGCCACTGATGAGCACCACTGACACGGTGAAAGCTACCTGGCTGAGAGTGGACAAAGGTTGATGCGAGGGCTGTAGGTGTTCAAGCCACAGGTACCTCTGCACATTTTATACTACCTGGAGAGCTGCTGAACAGCTGTCTATCAACAGCTGGAATGGTGTCACAGACTTGTCAGTGAGCTGCAGCACTGAAGAGAGAAATTACTGCCCTCCTCTGAGAAGCGGCTGTCACAGGTCTTGTACAGATGCCACAGATCTTTGGACACAGGGCCCAACTTTTGTATCCTGGCCAGAATGAAATCTGCCAAATCCTGCCACTCTCAGGAACAGAAAGTATGACACCCAGAAGGTTAGAAGTCCTTCTGTTAGAGGCCTTCTACCTTCATAGGTTTCTGGTTGAAGAATTTAATGATTTTCTTTCAGGAAGATGGATGGCTGCTCTCCAGGTGGTTCAGCACCACTTCCTTTCTACTCACTTTTCTGCAGTCTAATAGTGACATTTCAAATCTAATCATCATTTAAAATCCTGGTAGGAACCAATTTCATATCTAATCTAAATTGAGTTAAATAAATAGGTTTACACCACAGGTGATTTTGCCCTGATCTGCTTCCTGCTTTTCAGAAGTCAAAAAAAAGTCCTAGAAGTTTTAAAGTATAACTTGAAGAATTACACTGTGCTTCTGATGTGAGGTCTTATCAGTCAGAGACTGACAGCTGGCCTGTTTTTCTTAGAAGAGAAGTGGTGTTGGCTGGGAACTCTATGGCAGCTTTTCACTGGTCTTGTTCAGTATTTCTTTAGCACTGTCGTGGTTCCACCCAGAAGCTCTCTGTTGCTGTGGCAGGTTGTTTCTGGGAGTTTGGAATTACTGTTATCTCTTTGCTTCATCCCTGTCCTCACAAAAAGTGACTGTGTGCATTAGGTCAAGCAGACAACCTGCTTGTAAGACACATTTGTGGTGCTAACATTTTAATAGCTTATTGAAGCTCCAAGGCCCATGCTTATCACAAGCACACTGGGTTAGAGCTTTTGTTCTCAATTTTCCGATCCATGTGGTTCAGTCCTGTATAAGATAAAGTGCAAAGAACTTGCAGTGAAGAAACACAAGAACATCAGAAGTGCTGGCCTTAAAACAAGAAAAAGGCTATTAGATATAAGCATAGAGATAAGAAATACAGAATGATCAAAGTTGAAATTGGAATGTGCTTTTTGTATAGGTATTCAAGCATCTTTACATTTTTCGCCAGGTGTCTCTACATCATGTCCCAAGTTGTTGATTTGATTCTTTTAATTAGACATTTTTGTGCCTACGTAATTACTTATATACGTGTACATATACGTGCATTTATGTTACATTTTTATACATAATACATTACACTTGTCAATGTATTATCTATGCCAGATTTTTTTTTATTCTTATTTGCAGTGAACTTTTGAAATTACGATAGTTAACAATTCAGACACTTCAGTTTTTGGTGTCATGCGTGAAAAATTAAATAGTTGGCTATATCTGGTTCTCTTTGGACTGGAAATTTTGTTTAAAATTATCCCATGTCATGAATTCTGTGGTGTCCCAAAAATTATTTCAGCACCAGTGTGTTTTTTACTGAAGCTCTTGCAAATATTTGCCATCATTAAGGTGTTGCTACAATTGTGCCTCATGTAAAACTCTGTTAAATAAGCAATTCATGATATTTAAATTGAGCGCATCAGACAAGTCTTGCATTTAGTAGCAATTAATTTCTCATGCTTTGATGAGACAATTTTATAAGCTTAAGCACTGGTAGATTTTGAGGTCTCTAGAGTCTGGGTGCTTTGTGTCAAACAAATTGTTCTCTAAGAATGGCATCATTGTGTGATTGAAGGGGGAAATCATCAGTTTAGCCTTGATTTTTGCTGAGATTTGTATTTCAATGACACTGAGGCAAGAGAGCTGATTTTTAATTAATGGATTTCAGATGCCTTTTTTGATATTGGCTATGGGGCCTAGACAGACTGGATTTAGATCTGTCAAGACAGGCTTACCTGTTCAGAGATCCTCTCTCCACTGCTTTAAAAATGTGGATGCTGCCCAGGTAATGGGTGTTGTATGTGGATGTGCTGGTTTGAAAGCAAAACCAGTGAGAGACTCCAAGTCAGAAATACTATTTAATAGGAGGAATAAAAGTGAAATAAAATAAATGCAAATAATATAACCTGACACCCTGTTAGGGTGGTGGTAGCAGTCCAGATGTAGTGGTCTTGTTGAAGCAGCGATCACATAGAAAAGTCAGGTAGCTCTTGTCCTCTGGGAATTCAGTGAGTAAAAGCCCCCTGTGCTATTCCAATTCCCAGATTATATCCAGGTGGGAATGCTTGGCTTCTCCCTCTGGGTGGAGCATCTCACAATGGGCTGATATCATTCTATGAGTCATACAATGGGTCCTTGATTGCCCATTAACAGAGATAACTCCCAGAGGGAGTTACCTGTGAGTCATGGGGCAAGGCATTGATGGCCCATTAACAGAAGATAGCCCAGAGGGAGGGGGCAAGGGAAAACACTGCCCCACCTGGTTTCAACAGCTCATGAAGATGGTGCTAGAATACACACTTCGTCCCTTCTGTGCTTATTAACCTAGGACAGTGGAAAAATTTAAGAGTTCCTGAAAGCTATGAGGAGTGATGAAGCACCTCATGTTCTCACCTCAGATCTCACCATCAGGCCTGGCATCAGCACCTTCCTCTTGCAAATTCCTCCCTTCTGTGCTTATCTCATGTTCCTGCTGTGGTGACTTATGCAAGTTCTTTCTGTGGCCTTGGTGGTGCCTTGAGACAGGCAACATGAGCTACTGCAAACCTGGTCCCTACCTCTAGGGCTATTCAAGTGGTGCCTGAAAAAGAGAAATGTCAGTCATGAATGTGGAGAGCAAACAGATTATATTTTGTCAGTAGCTTACAGGGTGAAGGCTTAGGCACTTCATGTGAACTTGTGCGTACTCGTTCTTGATATTATTTTTTTTCCTTTCATCGTCTTCTGCCCTGGCAATAAAAAAAAATTATTGCCAAATGATATACAAATGTCAATGCTATCATAATACCTTCCACAGTTATGTAGGAATTGCTCTTTGTAGTGTCAGCCATCCTTAGTGCGTGAAATATTTTATGAATACCTTAAATAAAATGGGCTGAGTGTCTGCCAGGATGTAGACACCTTCATTGCTCTGAATTTAAATGATATGTCAGGGGAAAGAACAAGATTAAAGCTTCATGCATATTTTAGAAGAGAAATTTGGGTCATCCTGCACAAACGTTGAATTTATTTTCTTTTTTTTTTTTTTTTTCCCCCCCATGGGAGAACAACTTTCCGTCCTTCACCTTACTTTTTCATCCTCTGCATCATCAGAGGGGTCAAAAATTAAGTGAGGGAGAAGCAGTGTTCAATGTACAGATGTGTATGGGCTGTGCCTACTCCTCACAAGCTTCTTCTCTTCCCTTCTTCCCACTCCCTCCTGACAAAATCCAACACGCAGGCTGTTGCCAGAGTGTCTCCCAGGGCACAGTGGTGGTGTGGACAGGAGTGATGGGGACTTGGCCCCATCTGCCCTTCAGCCCAGGGGTGGTAGGACGGCTGGGACAGTGGGGAATAGGGCAACATGCGGAGAAGCTGCACAAGCCGTAGGTGGGATGTTCAGCTCCTGCCCTCTCCAAGGTCTCCCGAGGATGGTGTGTCTTTCTTTCCAAATATTTGTCTGCAGAAGTGTAATGTAGGAGAGACTGAACCTTCCCAGGAAAAAGCAGTGACCACCATAATTTGTTTTGCTGCACACCTGGCTTTGAAAGAACAGGTTTATAAATAGCCTGTTGCAATTAAATGTGAATTTTTTTTTTCCAGCACTGCTAAACTAAATAGCAGTGCTTGGACATGCTTGCAGAAAACAGGTTGTGGTATGTGGTGGGAATGGATGGTGGTTGGTGCCAAACATTTCTAGAAGCTACTGCACCTCCTCATAGAGAACTGAGATGTGACCATTATCCTGTGTATGATTTAGTGAAATATGTCAGTTTCTTGTGTTGCCCATCTTCAACCAAGAGAAATTCCCAGCAGAAATGGGGCAGTTGGCCTGAAGTGCTGATTTGCTGTCATCATGAAAAAGCTTTAGTTGTGTATCCCCTCTCTCCACCAGACACCAGCAGGGGCCTGGGAGCTGCATGGGGCACATCAGCCTGGTCAGCTGCACCCCACTCTGCTGTCAGGAAAAATAAGTTTGCAGCTGTTATTATATAGATAAATAAGGACAAAAGGTTGGGTTCAATTGCTTTTTTCTTGTCTTTGCATGAGAAACAGAATAGTGAGTGAGGGAACCAAATTCCTGCCCACATTAATAAAGTAACTGATGTGCTCATTGCTAGGGTAAGTATTGGTGATTAAACTGTGAGTGGTGATAAATCCCTAATAAAGAGAAATGTTCACCCAAGACAAAAGGTGATCCCAATTGATCCTCATTGAAATGGCAATATTTTATTCCCTTTCCTGAAAGGAAATTCTTCCCAATTGGACAAAGTGAGAAAGAAGTGGAATAAACACTCTGACAAGGAGATACAATCAAATAAAATGCAATTGAAAAAAACCCAGAAAATTTGCAAATGGACTGGCTACAACCAAAGGTACTGAGATGAAATGAGGTGCAGTGAGAAGGACCAAAACTTGCCAAAATTATTCCCACTGAAATTCCAAAGATGGGGAGAAAAGGTAAACAAAGAGACAGGAGAAGGAATTGAAGAAATTAAATTCTTTAAAAAAAAAAATCCCAAACTAAATGAAAACAATAAAAGCCACTGGGATGATCCAATCCCTCTTTTACTTATTGCAAAGTCCAGGCCTCTGAGCAGTTTTACTGGGTACTCAGAGAAAACTGCTGGGCAGAAAGGAAGCTGTATACACACATTCAGCCTTAGCCTGGGGTTTTCCACACACCAGACTCATAATATCCAGGTTTTTAATTTTCAAGGCTTTTCTTGCAATTGCATGTTTTGGGGTTTTCCTCCCTTTGTTTAGTCTCCCTTCCTGTTCTGAAGTGTGTTCATTCGCAGGTGACAACTCCCTGAATGACAGAGGACATCTCAAGAAGGTCCCTTGTGCTTCAAAGCTCTCCATGAGCCACACTGAGGTACCCAGGCACAAGCAATTTTGACATTCACTGAACCAGCAATATCTGTGTTGGTGATGTTTTTGTTAAATGTCTGTGGGCTTCTCCCTTTCTCCCTTCGGTGAAAGAATAGGATCTGCTTGTTAGAAATGTACTGCCTGCATTTCGAATGAGGAATCTGTACTACATGGGATTTTCTTGGCATGAGTGGAAAGTCTTTATTCCTCAGGTGAATTTACTTTCTTTCCTCTTGAATCCAACACAGTATTTTACTAGTAGTACTGTTGAACATTTTTCTCCAGTCTAATTTTGTTTGTTTTGCTTTAAAGAAACTTTGTAGTAGTGATTGAAAGAGCAGTACCACCAATTCATAATGATCTTGTTAGTTAGAGATGCTTACATGCTAACAAATTGACATGAGTCTTCAAGACTTCATAGTCATTTCTCCAGGTTCTGTTTTGCAATAACTTGATAGTTCACTTGCAGAGGAAGTTTTCTTCTTCCTGGTCAGTACTGACACCATTTTAACAAGCAATGGTGGAAGTGTGGTCTGCAGTGAGGAGAAACTCCTTGCTGGGCAGCACAGTGAAGAGTGTCATGCTGAATGCTGAACCAAAAGCATGCAAAAATAAAAATCTCCATTTTGAAGATGCAGATCATGGCTAGGTTGGCCAATAAAAGGTATTCTCCTCAAGGCTACTCCTCTCTGAAGGGACACTTCAGCCAGAGACACTTGGATGTTTCCAAAATGGACTGTGACAGTGTCACCTTTTCCCTCTGCATACGATAGCTGGAAAGGGTTGTGCTATTGAGTCTGCCTTGGAAGAAGGCCAGACATATTTTTCATTAGCTAGCAAAATGTCAAGTGGTGGGGAAGAGTGATTGATAGGACAAGAAAAAGGAGCAGAATGCACAGGGATTTAAATCAGGATTGGTTTCTACCCTTGCTTTTAGTTTGTGCCAAGTATGGGCACTGAGAGCTCACACAGCTTCTTTCCACTCCTTGGCTCAAGCCAGATGGAGTCAAGTGTCCCTTCCCCTGTCCCCAGGCTCCTGCAGTGGGGGCAGCAGTGGCAATGGATGCACTGGTGTGCACACCCAGGGCCTGGCAGCACCGAGGTGGATAGCAGCAGGTGAGACACAGGATGTGTCCTCAGGCTTTGCTGGGCTCCCTTGTACTGCAAGGGTAAGGAGTCAGAGGGAGGGTGTCAATTCTTAGGAAAAGCATTACCAAGTAGTAATAAAAATCTTTGAGTCATGGCTGAGGAATATTTTCACTGTGGCTGTTGGACTGAGTGGTGTCATCTGCCTGCACTGAGGCCTAACCTTTGTTTCATGATGCTCCTGCTCAGTGAGGAATCACTGACACATGGGAGCACCTGCTGCTGATGAGGTGCCCCAGACAGCAATTGCATGGGGAGTGCAGGAAGTCTAGCTTATAACAGGGATAGAATTCTTCATCTGCCACAGCTTAAGACTGGACCCTAAAATGGAGTAAGAGACATAGGTAGAAGGACCTGTTAGACCTTTAGTGCTTGTGGAGTAGGATAATATCCCAAGCACCTGGTGCTCGGGTATGAAACAAAGGGGTAAAGTCAACTGCTTTTTTTTTTTTTTTTTTTTTTTTTTTTTTTTTTTTTTTTTTTAATCTGAAGGAAATAAATAGAACTGCAAATAAAACACTTGTGATTGTCATGATCCAAGATCTATCCACTTTAACTAATCCTGTACATTTTGTTCTGTTCCAATCAGTGCTGCAGATCTCAGTCTGCTTGGCCAGGACTCTTCCTTGTGGAACTACTGTATCTGTATTTCTGCAATCTTGGTGTTTCTTCTCCTGGCTGGGAATGAAAGAGTATAATCTGTCCACTCTGTCAGGGATCAACAGCTGTGCCTGAGCTTTTGAAGTTGTTTATAATATCTTATGGTTCATGTTCCATTTACACAGACACAGCCTGAAGCACTGTCAGACCACAGACAACAGCAGTGGGCAGCAGCAGCCGTGCCTGTGGTGGTGCACCCAGCTCTGTCCCTGCCTTAGTGACCATTGGCTGTAGCATCCCAGGATGGGAAGGAAAGGCACCAGGGTGGTCCAGCTGGGAAGGGGTGCTGGGAGCTGCTGCTCTGTAAATTCAGGGGCAGATGGAGAGAAAGGGAGGGCAGGCAAGGCAGTGCCAGCTGCCTGCAGTGGGCGGGAGGCAAATCCCTGCAACACAGCCTCAAGATGTTGAGTGATGCTGTCCCTCAACATCCCCTTCCCAGTGGGCCAATTCCCAAAAAAGCCAGATGCCTGAGCAAAGCACTATTTTTTTCTACACCCTTGGTCATTCCTCTGCAGGCACATGAGGCAGCAACCTTCCACCATGCTGCACAAGAACAGGGTGACAATCTCTGATCCATGGTTTAGCACACCCTAATGGGGGGAATCCAGCAGAGATTTTAATGACCAGACCAGGCTGGTCTGGTACTTGATGAAAGAAAACTTGAGTACTGTGCTAGCTCTACAGCAGGGGAGAAAAAAAATTCCCATGTCTTCTTGCAAAAGCACCCGTGGATTCAGGAAAATCATGCTGTATGTAAATGAAATTACAACTTTTTTGGATACTAGTCAGGAATGTTTTTAAAGCCTGGGTTTGTTTTTTGGTTTTTTTCCCCACTCATTGTATGAGGACTGCATTTAGTTTTGTGCAACTCCAGTAACATCAATTCTGGAAGAGGGATGGTTTTCCTGGATCACTGAGGTGGGTTGGTAGGGGATTCAAGACAGGAGATGTAGTATCTCAGTTTTGTGGTCAGATTGAAAAAGACTAATTTTTTTAGCATCTAATTGTTTAGAATTTCACTTACACAGACTAGTGTGTGAATGCACATTAGTGGAGATGCTATCTAGTTCTCATGGAAGTTTTCATCCAGGGGTGTCAAGACGTTCTCCAAGGGAACCTGTGTAATTGCCACTTGACATACACATACACTGAGGAACTGAGAGGAGCTA
Organism: Aegithalos caudatus; assembly: GCA_013389925.1. Taxonomy (NCBI): domain Eukaryota; kingdom Metazoa; phylum Chordata; class Aves; order Passeriformes; family Aegithalidae; genus Aegithalos; species Aegithalos caudatus. The sequence goes on from WEIU01023547.1 coordinate 31,738, forward strand.
CTTGCCCAAAACTGTCCAGCTCAGCTCAAACAGAGCAGCCAGAACTGCATTTTCTAGGACATGGTGTCTCTGAAATACATTTCAGGCATGCCACAGATGCAAGGTTGACTGCTTCTTGGTTAGTTTGTGTCAAGAAGAAACAAATTCTTCATTGTGTGAAACAATTCAAAGCATTCCAAAGTCAGATTTAGAAAACGTAAGCACAGAGCCAATAAGTTTCTTTTCATTTGAAGGTCAGCTTATGTAATAGATTTTTTTGCTTTAATTAGACAGACACCATGTTGTGTTCTGTATTAACGTGCACATAAATAATTGTACTATGGTGGTGTGATATTTTTAGCTATTCTTTCTGGACATCTGTGTGAAACCCTAGACCTAAGACACAGAAAATGTCACTACTGCTGCCTCAGACTTCTCCATGAGAGCTCCTTTTATCCTGATTTTAATAAATTGAGATTGACTTGTGAGATAAATTGTTTGTTTCCAAACATCCAAGGCAGGGCTCAGCTTTGACTTCTTGCTATGCTCTTCTCGTGGAACCCATCTATCATGGGTGAAGGCTTCACCTGTTCCTTTTCTCCTCGGATAAGGAAGGATCCTGCTAGCTCTTCTGTGCGCCCTGGCTCTGTGTTTCAGCACCCATCCAAGCTTCCTATTCCCTGCCACACAGTGTGAGGGACTTCTGCAGATCAGCCTACCACAGATGACCATGGAGAAATGTTGGCTTAAGCACCATCAAAATGCCAATAATCTGAGTACTGTAGGGAACCCAGCTGCAAAGCAGGCTCTGTGTGTGTGACTTCTAGCCATCACGTGGATGTTCCAAAAGGATCTGTGTAACAAGGTCATGACAAGCAATCAAATGTGCTTGGAATTAACTAGATTCACTGCTTCCTTAATCACTCCACCCCAGGCTGGGGAGAGAAGCAACAATTCACCTTTTTTCTTGTATATCCAGCCTAGCAGGCGGGGCTGCCTGTTGTGAGCACCCAGCAGTGCAAGGTGACACTGGGGGTTGTTTTTGCCATTCTGTTTCCTCACTTATGCTAAGCACAACTGCCGTCCCCTAAAAGAAGGAAGAAGAGTTCCTTGGAGAAACACAGTTGTTTAAAATAATGTCAGGAGTCACACAACACGGTGTGCCTCCTTCAAAGGTTCAGAAAGGCTTTGCTCCAACACTGAGCAGTGAACAGGGGTGCAAACAGGCAGCTGGCAAAATGGGAGGGAAGAGTAAGCTTAGAAGTGGCACATCCAGCCTCCACACCTCTTTGAATTTAGTGGGGTTTTTTGCTTGAAATATGGAAAAAAATCAGGTTAGCCTCACCAGCTGATAAATGCATTCAAGCTTTAACCCCTTAACTGAAGTGTCTGCCACTCTGAGGAGTTGGGGAAAGACTCTTGTGAGTAAAGAAAAGGTGTAGCCAGCAGAGATTAGATAATTTCCCAGATTTGGAATTATGGAGCAATGAAGATTTACCCACTGTGGAGGAGGCTCAGGTTAGGTGTTCAAACAAAGAGGGCATACACAAATCTTTGGGTCCAATGGGAAGTACTCATGAGTGCTGAGGGAGGTGCCTGATGTCATTGCAAGGCCACTCTGATAATCTTTGCACACTGAGAGTCCTGAAGACTGAGAATCCTGAAGAAAACAAATATCATTGGCATCTTCGAGGAGGGCATGAAAGCGGGTTGCAGAGAACTACAGGCTGGTCAGTCTCACCTTGATCCTCATGAAGGGGATGGAACAAGTTATGCTGAAAACTGTTTCTGAACATATTAAAGACTAGTGATTTGGAGTGTGGATTTATGAAGGGGAAACCATGTGAGACTGACCTGACAGACTTCTACAACAAAATTATTTGCTTGGTGGAGAAGGGGAGAACAGTGGATGATATCACCTTGAGTTTAGGAAGCCTTCCAGCACTGTCTCCTGTAAAAGCCTCATGGACAAACTGATGAATCATGGATCCCATTACAGCTGTCAGTTAATTTATCTGGAAGCCTGTAACACTGTAGTTGTTTTCTTGTTGGAGAAGAGACTGTATTTTTTTACCAAACTGTATGTTCTTATTTTAAGTGATGGAGGTCTTTGACTTCTCTTTTTGCTTTGTAAAGTCACCACTTGCAGTGTATGCTACAATCTGTTTTTATTTAATTTGTGGAAATAGTTTGTTGCCAACTCCAGGTTGCACAAACCAATCTATTGGGACTTTAGAAAACGGTTGTTTGCAAGGGTATGAGCCCTACTGATAGACACATCACACTCTGTGGGTTTCCCAGTAGATAATAACTAGAATTACACATATTTTTTTAGTGATTTTTTTAACAATTAAGAAACGTTCTGAGTTAAAATGGTTGATTTCTCTTTGGCAGGGGAAGCATTTCTGCTTTGAACTCCAGAGCTGCTAGAATAAGTTTAATACCCAAATGATGTGTCTAAAGGCCTAAGACTCCTTTTGTTTATGCAGGCTGGGATCAGTGATGAGCCTTGAGAAGGTCAAGGCAAAGTCTAGTCAATTATTTATCTATTTTTTTAATGGTGAATTTTGTATTTATTCTTACACTCCCAATGTGTTTTGGAGTGACACTGGAAATACATAGTGTTAAGCTGCCTGGTAACCCCCCTGTTATTAACTGCTCTCTCAGCCATTTGGGGGTCATTTTATCTGCTGACCTTTATAGCCACTAAAGGAGAACTTTGGGGAAATTTGGGACAATTTAAAAATGCTAGCACTTTGAGAAGACAATTTTCTTTTTAAAAGTCTAGGTGTTTTCAGCTCTGCTCACCTCCAAGATATAAATGGATGTCTGAGAGAGACAGGTCTGAGCAGATCATCACTGATTTTGCTTAAGGGACTAGCAACATTCCCCATAGTGGGCCCACACTGGGCTGATGAACTGCCCTGGGGACTGCAGACAATTTGGGATGGCTCAGTGCACATGGCCACCCAGGCAGTGGCAAACCCAGGCTCTGAGGCTGCCACTGCCAGGAGCATGATATAGGCACTCGCTGGCCTTCCACGGTGATAGTTAATTTTTATGAATGAGGGTGAGGGAAAGGATGTTAGAAACAGATTGATTATAATAGGCTTTTAATTAAAATGTTCAAACCACAATTTAAACTAAAAATATCCCATTACTTATCTCTGCTACTTCCCAGGCACCAAGGCAGTGGGTGATAATGTAACTAATGATCTGATTGTCACTGGCTTGTGTAATGAGGTGTGTCTGGGGGCTGATGGGATTATGCCATCAATCAAGGCCCTTTGCAGAGCTCCCTCCTCCAGCAGAGCTCTCAGCAGGGCAGCGTATGCCTGTGCCAGCTCCCTCCCAGCTGTGACCTTTATTGTCTCTCCCCAAAGTGAGGAGCTCCCACGAGGGGTGCAGAAACTGGGATGAAAACTGCTGATGATCTGCACATGGTTATAGTTGTTTCAGAGATTACTTTGCTGATAAGTGGCTGCTTTGTGGCTTTAACTTGCCAGTAAATCATTCATTGAAAAAGTTACCGACCAAAGGAGGCTCTAGAAACTGGGTCCTGCCACCCCAGTCTGATGTAGAGGATAACCAGGCACTGTCCAGATTAACAGGAGGGTGCCAGCCATCAACTTGCTGTGGCATACCTGAGCTTCCTGAGAAAGCTCAGTTTGAAAATCCCAGGGGAGCTTTCAAATAGCTCAGCTGAATGCAGATTTGGGTGGTTGTGCTGAAGGTGTGACGACCACTACAGCACCTGAGCGGGTGTGTCAGACCCCAGGGCCCATCTCACAGCCAGGATGTGCTTGCAGCAGGACAGAAGGTCCTCACCAGCCCCTCCTGTCCTGCTGCAGACTGCCCTGCTGGTCTGGGCTTGCACCAGACACCAGTATTACTTTCAGGCCACCTTAAAACAGAGCTTTTCAAACAGCTCAAGTGTCTCTGCACTGAGGGAAGATAGATCATCTTGAAGTTTGTGTCATCACTCACTGTGATTAGAGCTCTCTCCTTCCCTGTTGCTGGATTGCCCCCAATTAACTGATAATAAATTAGGCATCATCTCATTTAACCATTATGAGATCAAAAATAGCAGAAGGTTAGAAAATGCTCCATTAAGTCCTATTGTCCACATTGCCTGGCTCCTGTGAATGTATCTCAGCAGGGCTGCAAAGGGTGAGGTGGCTTCTTGAGACAGCAGGAAAATGTGGCAGACTCAGCCCACACTGAAGCAGCACTGTGACCAGCTCTGGGGCTGGGAGATGGCTCCTGATGCTCCCCCAGGGCAGAGCTCAGCCCTGGGAGCTGGGCCAGCACTGACAGGATATGGCTGGGCCCTCACCCCACACAGGCTGACAGCAGTGGGGCTCAGGAATGTCCTCCGTTGGCATCTGGGGCCATCTCAAAGCTCAGTACAACCCATTCAGTCTGGGAGGGTTTTTTGGCATCTCCCTGGCAGCAGTCAGGGGCTGTATTCCCATATTTTAATATAGGGGAGACAAGCTTTTTTGATACCAAATTCTATTCAGATCCCACACTAGGAGGGGTTTTCATCCAGAAAACTCTCTTACAACCACCTTTAGCATTACAATTCAGTCTCTCAGCAGGAGACACCATTTTTTCTCAATCAGAACTAGACAATGGTTTCCTTTTGCCTTCCTTCAGGCAAACACTTCACAGGCACACACGCCATTAAATCAGTTTTCTGGTCTGTTAATACCTACAGGTTGCATTCTTCAGTGGAGCTGTCAAACTGCTCATCAAAGCACCTCAAAACATTAGCTGAACCTATCAGGTTTCCACAGGCAGTGTCCAACTCCATGACTTAAAGAATGCCTTTATCTCCATGAGATTCAGACCTGTGACACCAAGAAAAGGAGAAAAGCAGCAGCTGCCCCCAAAGGGGGAGTAACTGACACAAAGCCGGAAAAGAAATATGCTTGGACTAAAATGTGATTAAAAACCATCGTTCATACTATCCACATCCCTTGCCACTTGGAAATTTTCTAACTATTCTTGAACCCATTCATTTACAAAACAAACGACCCAGCATGCAGGCTTAATTTACATAAGGAAGGCAATCTACTGCAAATTTACCTGTTGCAAATTGTAGTCATTCAAGATGCTGTGGTGTTATTTGCAGCACTACTGTTTAAGGTTTCATTTCTACCCACATGGGGAGTCGTATTTTGTTTGTGGAATAAAAGGCAACAGAACTTTTTCTACCGCTACTGTTGTTAGCAGTGCTTTAGTCATTGTACTTTGAAACTAAGCCTGACTTAGAGCAGCTCACAGGCGATCCCTCAGCAATCTAGGAAGAGCTGGCATCTGTGCAGCCTGTTACACGTATTTACACAGGGCACAGAATGTCTTCAGTTGAGTTAGAAGCCCATCATGCAACCTTCAGTCACAACACTGGAGAAAAGCAAGCAATGTCTACCATATATAATGCATTACATAATTAGAATGCATTTCTCAGTGTCTTTGAAAAGAAAAGCTAGTGCCAGCTTTTGCGCTCTGCACAATGGAGTGTGAGGAGGGAAGGAGAGGACCACTCTACATGCAAAGCTCATTCAGCATCTGATGCTCCTAACAGGCCCCAAGATTTATCACAGGGAACTCCAGAAAAAAAACCCTTTTGGGTAACCCCACTTGCCTCTACACTTGTGAAGACTCCTGTCAGATGGACTAAAATCCTTAACCTTTGACTTCCTCAGGGTAACTTGACATGGATGTCAATGCTGCTTGACTGTATTGTGCCATACTGACCTGCAGTACTTCATGCAGCAGGGATTACTGACTCCTGCCTACAATTTTGTGCTTAGTCTTTTAAACACACCTACCTGTGATCTCTCCAATCAGCATCCAAGATGTCCAACAGGAGCATCTGTCTAAAGAAAGATCAGGGAATGCTGCTCTGAAATCCTTTTATCGCACAAAAATAATATTTTTTATATCAAGGCCTTGATTTAGAAAACAGACAACCCCAAAACATAAGGCCAGGAAGAGCGAGCTTGGTCAGCTAGTATTTGGCAGAACAGACCACTGAAGGGAAGCTGGGGTGGGTGTTGGGAAGATGTTTCATGATTCCTTTCTTGCCTCCAGCTTTGGTCACTTCTGTCACATGTCAGACACCAGACAAATGAGACCTCTGAAAAATTCACTTTTGTAACAAAATTTATTTCTGCTCTGTGGATACAAATCCCAAACATCAACAAACAAATTCCAGTGGAAAAATACCAGTCATTAACAATGAAAACTTTTATTATTATTTAATAAATAGAACTTTGGCATTCAAAATTCTAGCTGTAAACCCTACTTTAAAAAAAATTACAAAAAGAGGCAAGAACAACAAGCCTAAAGCTGAGCCAGCCAGTGGCTCCTTTACTTTTTACAATGAACACATTGTGATTAAGTCATGACAACTCTATTTACATATGAGGTATTCTGAGCAGTTCAAAAATTGAACCCAATTTACAAAACTACCAGTCTTCAGGGACTGATCCAGTACATATGTCAGCTGTGCTTTTAAAAGAGAACTCCAGACACTCCTCCCCACTGATGATATACTGTAATTAATATACACAGAAAAAAACACATTATGATTTGTGTTTTCTGCTCACACATCATATTCAAAGAAGCTGCATACAACAACCAGCCTAACATTCGAAGTGTACACCTAGTATCTAGTTTCAGTACTTCTGTTTCTAGACATTAGGCAAGAGTTCTTACTGCAAAAGCTTATTAACAAAGTAATGGCAGGTGAGAAGAAAACAAGGTGCAGTCATCAGCACGCTAACAACTTATCTGAAGTTCCAGGGGAATATACATTTACTTCAGGCTAAAAAGGCACAAAGGTATGCAGCTGTGGAATTAATATTGCTAATGAGCTACTGGAATAAATCATCCCTTTAGATACCAACCATTGATCTGTCTGCAGTCTAAGAATGCAGATTAGTTCAGCAGATCTTTTCTCCACTCATGGTAGAACTCATCATATCAATGAGAGGAGCACAATTATACTTCCAACAGCACCTGCATCACACCACCAAGAAGGGCAAGGAAAACTGGAGCAAATTATGCCCTGATGGAGAGACCACAGCATGCTGTCACTGCCCGTGCTACGGCAGCAGGTCGTGGAGGAAAGGGTTTGCTTTCTTCCTCTCCTTGTGCTCTTACCCTTCCCAAGGAAAGAAACCAAAAAAATGTTTGAAACAAAAGACAGGCAGCAAGGGCAAAGGAAGGAAGGAAACCTTTTGAAGTGAAAAGGATGGAATTTCAGCTCTTGAATGACTTCATGACCACCATCAGTTTGAAATGCTGGAGCCCAAGTGGGTGGTTACAGCAAATGTCCACAATTTCACACACCTGTCACACCACAAAGCTGCACAGCGGAGTTCAGCAACCTAAATCACATTTACATGACTGAGCTGCATTACTTCTATATAGTAAATACTTCTATATAGTGAATACATAATCTATAGCTTGTCAGAAGACAGTTACTTTCCATGTCTTTTTCAAAATACATTCTTAAATACAGTAGTTACTGTAAGTATCTGCTAGAGGATCATATAAATTCTATCTGAAACCGTACAAAATGTTACTGTACAGTTTTGCTGACAGCCAGAATGGTACAGTATCCATTCATCTGCAGTTGTTTTCAGCCCTTGGGATTGTCTAATAGCTACAGCAAAAAGTTGTCATGACTAAATCGAAGCAATTCCAATGTTAACATTCGTTAATCACCTCTGTATTAAATATGCTGAATGAGACCACACACACTACATTTTAACCAATTAAACAGTCATGCATATCTTAGACAAAGCTTATTCCATTTAGAGGCATCTGTAAACTGATGCATATATAGTAATTGCTACCACTACAACAGGCCAAATTTTAAGAAACCAAAGCTAAGTACTGTATCGCTGTAAATAATCAATTGGTAATCTGCATCTTTGGCTCACACATCCATCATTCACCTCCCTACTTTAATTTGACTGAGGCAGATAAACTCAGGGGGGTTTTAAAATCAAGTGCTTTCAAGTCAACATAAATATTACAGGTTCTGTAACAAAAACATTAGAACACAAGACTACAGCACTGCAATCAAAAGTATTATGAATAAAATGGGATCTCCTCCCAGAGGGCCTTTCAACTCACACTTGAAGAACATACAAGCTCTGAAGTGCTTGGCAAATATAAACTACTGATCTCAACTTTGCAGTACAGCATCACCATTTAGCAGGAGGGACAGTGGAGAAAATACCAGCCAAGTGACAAGCTTAATAGTTCAAAGTGACTCAAAAGATCTCCTGCTCCCCTCTAATTGCTCTATTAAACTCCTTGTTTTTTCTATCAAATGTAGATAAATGTGGGTTTTGGTGATTTTTTTATAGATACAACATTGCCATCTAAGGAAGCAACAAGGTATAACTTGCGTTTTTCCTGTCTCCCTAATACTTCTGATTGACTATCTGAAATGCTATTGTTGAATTCTGATAGGAGAAAGATGCCATAAACTTCACTGCAGGGACAAACCCAACCAACCACACCAGAGGAACGAGCTGAAGCCTCAGTCACAAAAGCCAGCGCTGTCATAGGCACAGGAAACTGTGCAAGCCCCTTGGTACAAAGATCCTTGTTTTCAGTTTTGCACTAGTACAAAAGTACACCTTTGATGCAGCAGGTGGGTATGAATGTGGAATTAATATTGTCAATGAGCTACCAGAGTAAATCATTCCTTTGGATAACAACCATTGATCTGTTTGCAATAAGAATGAAAATCAGTTCAGAACATCTTTTCCCTACTCATAGCAGAACTCATCATATCAATGAGAAGAGCACAATTATACTTCCAACTTCACCTGCATCACACCACTGAGAAGGACAAGGAAGACTGGAGCAAATTATGCCGTGATGGAGAGACTGAAGTGTGTCTAGAGAAAGAGCACAGAAATTTAAAATAAAATGGCCTCATTTTTTTCCTTGAAGTAGACACTAAATAACTTCAGTGGAGATTTTATCTAGACACTGTTTTAGTGCTCACAGGAGCTGAACCAGTCAGATTAATCTATCTGATAACACCATGTAGCAGTAATATAAATAGCAACACTACTTTTCACAAATTAGTCCAAGTCTAATTTCAGGATAGAGAAAACTGTCAAATAAATAACTTTATACAGCTAAAAACAATTAAACCACTAAATTATAAAAAGAACATTAACAGTAACTGTTAAAACAATGAACAGAAAGCAAAACATCACCAAATCAGAAAACTGAAGATATTCACTTTTGCCATAAAAATTTTACACTAGAATTAACATAGTTCAAATTGCTAAGCTTTCTGAAAGATTTCTGCTGTTATCCCTACTCAACATCAATTGACTGCCTTGCACCTCAAGGCATCTGAAACCTTCTTGCAATATTATACAAGTGAATGATGCATGTATTTTTTCTTTAGAGTGTGATTTAAAAGTGGTTTTGCTCTTTGCAAGTTTTTGTTTCCCTCAAAATACCATTTTCCCTTAAATACTATCTTCCACTATGCATAACTGTGCAGCTAACCTGCAGTGATGCTCCTGGAAATGTCAACTGTCCCATGGGAGTTAAACATCACTGCCAAGTGACACTCACTGAACAAGCTATGGAACATGAGCTTACTATTTTATGTAAATGCTTCCTACAAAAATGGAGAAATCAAGATTTCCCAAACAATGTAGAAAAATTTTCAGTCCTCAGATAACCAAGTACTTTATACTGCTAACTGGAAACATTCTGTTTTGAGCCTTAATTTTGCCAAGGGTCAAACACCCTTTTTGTAGCTGTGGTAAAAATGGCTGAGGTGGTGCACAACCTTATCAGAGGCCTTCAGGAACAAAACAGCAACATTTGAAATGGAAAGGACCTAAGGGGAAAAATAAGTACAAACACTAAAATACAGTTGTTGGTTGTTTTGGGGATTTTTTCTTATAGCCATGGAGTATGCTGCAGTTTTATGTCTTACAGCTTCCCTGGTTTGTCACAGACTTTGTACTATTGAAACTTTTACAGCAATGTGAGAGTGCTTCAAACAATGATACAGCTATATTTTATAGACTTGTTTGCATAAAGGAATTAAACCTGGGGTTTTTCTGCTACTGGACAAACAAAGTAGACACCCATTACTAAAAACATCTTTCTTATATCCTAATTTTTGAACAACTTGGAGAGCAATTACTTTTTGAGTGCTTCAAGACCGTTGTAATTGCAATTCTTAGAGTGAAGTGCAGTGGCAGAAGCCTCTGGCCAGACACATACATGCATAGGTTCTTCGACCCTCTCCCCTAAGTTCTGAACTCAGGTAATGCCACACAAACCCTCGATGAAGGAAAGGACTGAGAATTGTAGCAGCACGGCTGTTCTGAAGCTCTGGTTCAAAAAACCAGGCAAAGTAATGAAATGAGCCCAAATGAAGGAAACAGTGTCCAACCGAATCATTCTTCACAGCTTGTTCCTACATTCAGTAGTTTGGAGAAAAGATTTCTTGCAGTTTGTACCACTGTTCACACGATGACTGTCCCCTGCACACCGGACCCCCGAGATCAATTACACACAGCCCTCAGAGCGTGTCCGGTGCTATTTGCAGCCTTCCCGTATGGCTCCTTAATGGAAATGCAGAGCCCTGTGACACAGCAGGACCTGCTGAGTGGTGTGCTGCAGGAGGGAGCGCTGTCATTGAGTGATGCAGTTGTCCCCCATGTCCTGAGCGTAGCGGTCCGACATTATAGTCCTTAACTCATCGATATCCTTCCGCAGCTGACAAACGTCCGAGAGCTTCTTCGAAAGGGTCTCTGTGCTGTGGTAATTTTCACTCTCTTCAGATGAACAGCTCAGGGCTACAAAAAACAACACCCAAGGTTAAAGTTCCAGCAGCTGTGTCTTGTGAATACTGCCACTAGTCACCTCCTTGGAAATAAGAGGCAGGTCACTTTAATTACATCAAGACGTGTCATGCTTCAGTGTGATGAAAAGTCTACAAAATGGGGCACCATGTGAACTTAAACACAATTCAGAGCCCATCAGTGCTTCTCTGAAAGACATGTTTTTCTGTTTGTACCAAGATCTAGACTTCCCGAAGTCTGATAAATCAGAGCAGCAGTGGAAAAAATGGAAAGAGCAGCCATTTTCTAGAGATTTTGGGGGTTTCTATAGTCACTCAGAAAAGAGGGCTAGCAGGTGTGTAGCAGCTCTTCCTGCACAACACTGCACAACCTTGCTGAGGGTTCAGTTCAGCAACCTGTCTACCTCATGAATTCTAATTAACATTCAGAAAACATCAGAATATGATACATTCGGGTCAACAAAACCAGCTTGTTAGAAGGAAGACCTAAAATGAACTTGTCTGACTGGTTTTAGGGCATGCCTCTCATTTCTTGGTTAAATTTAACAGCTTAGTAAATGCTGAAGACTAGATGAACAGTACAAGCGATGAAGTTACCAGGCACAAGGCTTATTTAAAACACCTGGACACCCCACTCTCGAACCAGACAAACATATTCAAACAGTAGATGGATATTCCTATCACTTGACCCCATGGGCTTTAAAAGAAAAGCACAAGATATGTCTAGCATCTGTTAACCCTCACAGTGTCTGCAGTGCCTGAGGAGGGACAGACACCTGGCTACACACATTTCTTTTCTAGAGCAGTGACTACAGGGTCCACATGAAGAGCCAGCTACCTGCTCTCCTGACTTGGCAAGAACTATGGAATCACATGTATTTAGTGGCCCAGAGTCACTAAGAGCCCAGCTTTTCCAGAGAGTTCCATGAGCTCACACACCACTGCTCCATCTGCATAGCAAAGGGACACAAGCTTGTCCAGCTGGCAAGTTCAAGCATCACATTAGCTAAACTGTTATTCCTTTGTGTCAAAACAGTTATTAAACACCGGAAAGTCAACACTACTTACATCTGATTCCCAGCAGTAAGGAAAGGTTAGGCTCCTTGCCCTGAGCTCTCTGGGTAAGAATACTGCACAGTGCTTTCAAGTCAAACAAGCAGTGGGACATTTCCTTGAACAACTGGTCTGCTACAGGCATCTTCTCAGATACTGGCTGCCTGGACTGCTCCACCAGCCGCATCTGCTCCTTCAGGCAGGCATTCTCCTCCATCAGTCTTTGGTTCTTTGTGAAAAGCAAATGGAAAAAAGGAGAAAGTTAGTCTGCAGCATTCACTGTAGCAGAAAGTTTCAAGCTACAAATAGTACAATTAAAAATAATTAATTTCCAAACATACTATCAGTATTTCTGTACCCCTCCAAAGAACAGCATACAGACAGCTTTTACATGGCTATTTCACATTATCATTTCTTAGGCAACTTTACCCTTTAAGTTCTCACTTCTTGAGGTAGGTTCTCACTTCTTCATATAATATATGCATTATATACCTGCATGGGAGCCAGGACATTTAAGTATGTAATTAAGCTCATAAAGCCTACCAAAGGATCTTATAACCATTCTATATGGCAGTTTCTGGCTCTGATGTGGTCAGGGGTTGGGATACTGGTGCTGTTTTACTTACTTCAGAGAGAGTTTTATTTAACTGCTCTATATGTCTTTCTTTTTCCTCAAGTTCATTTGTCATCTTCTGAATTACCAGCTTTTCTTGTGAAAGCTTCTCTTGCATAGACTGAAATGAATGAAAACACAGGTAAACGATCTTAAACAACAACAAATAAAAAACCCTGCTAAAATATGGAATCACCTGCTGTCAATTCTCCAGTTTTCAACCACAGAGTTCAAACTGAGCAATCATGAGATACTGCCAAAATGGAATTTTCAGGGTGAATTCAGCATGAACACAGGTGCCTTTACTCTTGCAAACACTCATATTTGTTCCACTACTTGGATTTTAAATCTGTAAATATGTCTTTCCAGGTCATCTGGCAAAATTCAGAAAGAGGAATATTCAAGACATCTTATCTGAATACTAACAATGAATAGAGACCATATAAACTGATGCTTCCAGAGAGATCTCTCCAGCTGTGACTTGCCACCTGTAAGATTTATCAGTAGTGATGAGAAGGCAGGGAGTAATGAGAGGCAAGGCAAGCCCAACACTAAATGAAGTTTTTAAAGGCCCGGCTTGGTCACAGGAGGTGTTGCAGCACTGACAAAATTTCCCTGCACATTCAGCTTGACACCACACAAGCAGTGGGAAATCAGTACTCTGTCATACTCTTTGCAAAACTGGAAAATGATGGTGCTAACATTTACAGACTTAACGTGGACAAAAAATTCCCAACACTTTATTTTCATGTCAGCACTAAGAATGAGCAGGCAGAACCCAGATATGATTACTTGTTTTTAAAATCATTTTCATACACATGATCTGCTGCTCTTGTTACCTACAGCATGCCCTCAAAAGGAAGTGCTGAAGTAATGTGTATCCTAAAGATAAGCTCTTTGAGAAAGTACAGCTACACAAATCAGTGGGAGGAAGGAGGCCAAGGAAACACCCTGGGCCAGGAGAGGGCAGGAAAAAAACGGCTTCAGGCATTTCCTTTGCATGCTTGCAGATGAGCAGAACCTGCAGTGATGTTGAATCATTGCCTTTAGTTTTTTAGAAACATTATCTACTGAGAAAAATCGCCATTACTAGATTGGACTGAAGGTCCTTCTAGCTCCATCTGTGGCATACAGATGTCATACTTGAGAAGCATGAAGCAAACAGGGCAATGCACTGCCGAAAACACCCTCCCAGCTTCCCAATATCTTCCAATTTTAACAGTCTTTGGTGAAGATCAAGTTCAGGGACATCCAGTGTCCCAGCTATGATAGATGCATTAGGACCACCCCTTACATGTTTCATGCTCATGCCAACAACAGACAAAAAACATTTGACTGTGCAGCCTTCTGGAAGGGGGGAGGTGGAGGGGAAGACAGGGTGAGAAATATTAACCTTCCCCAGTGTATTTTCAGAATTACACGTGCCACTAAATTTATGAGTCTGCAAACTACGCAAAAAAACAACTTTTAGAATATTCCAAGCAATATGCACGTGTTCAGCTCAAGAATTGTTCCACATGATGGGAACTACTACAAGTAGAAATCAGTGTTTATTTTTAAAAGATACACCTAAGATCTACCATTCTCTGTTACCATCATCTTAAAGCTCAGAAAAAACACATGTACTTAACATGACTGTTAGGCTGAACCTATAGTGATAAGATTTCCACGTTTCTCATGGTGCTATGAATTCTCCATACTTCATCCTTAATTTTTCCATATGCTTTCCAAAGTTACAACTTGTTGGCAATATTCCCAGCCTGGCACAGTTGGGGTTTATTGTGACTGACAAGACTGACAGATATACTTTGGGTAACATAGGCATTGTACAATCTGACTTACTTCTACTCTCTTTTTTGTACCAAAACTGTTATTTTTTGTGATATCTAAATTAGTCATGTAAATTTCATATGAATTTCTTTTTTAAAACACCACTGTCACGTAAAATGTTTCTCTTTCTAAAGACGCACTATATATGCAGCACAGCATCTTGCCAAGACCTAGCAAAATTTTAATCCTTCTCACTCAGGGCAACAAATCAATGAAATAAAACCATACAAGAAAGATCAAAATAATGTCATGATTATGATTAAATAGAAACCAGTACTGCTTTATACAACTGCTGTCTGAACAGAATTTGTTTTCAGCTTGCAAGTTAAAAACAATGAACTGAAATACATTCTTAAGCGTAAGTTCACAATGTGGCAGAAGAATAGGGAATAAAATGAGATCATCTTAGCTGAAGATAAATTGCATCTCTGTGCTAATAAGGGATTTCAATTTCTAATGAACTAATTTCCAATGCTTCCCAGGTCACAAGTATGGAATGCCAGGGAGATCAAGGATACAAAAAAGCTACTATAGTCTACAAGTAATTTGACGGCTGACACCATTTTCAAATCTTATTTTCTGTCCTTATATATAATACCTCAAGAGGAAAAGCAAGAGAAAGTCCTGGAGAACAGAACAGTACCCTGTTCACAGGCAGTCACAACTATTTAGCATTTCACAGTCCAGCTCCCTAAAGTCATATCAGGTTAAACACAGAAAACACTGAGGATCACTAGTCTCAAGATACAGGTGATGGTGAGAAAAAGACCAGAAAGTTTAGGAAACATGGAAAGATTTAAGCTGATGACAACACACTTAGCAAGTTGTGTGTATCTCTGGGTACTTTGTGTGTATAAGCACAACATATATATGGAGTATATATGTAAATAATCTTAACTACAAAAAGGGACAGAGACCCTTAAAAAGGTTATGAAGTTCAAGCTGAACTGCTTTTTAATTATGTAAGACATGAACCAACCTTTTCCCATATCACAATTTTTGCATATACCAGTCTGCTCCATGCAAACATCTGTTTGATAAAATCAGTCTTCAAACCTTGAGAAGCTAAATACCTCAATTTCCTTTTCTGTTAACATACATACTTCATGTTGCAACTAAAATTCTCCTACTGCTTCTCTACGGATACATTTCATAAACTGCAACCTAATCAAATATATGTTGTTGACAGGAATCAGGCCTCCTATTTACCATGGCAGAGAAAGGAAGCAATTTAATGGTGGGAGACAACTTTTAAAAAACAAATGACATTCTAGAAGGGCAATGTAGAAACTGGAGTTTGGTTTTAATATTTGCTGAAAACAGATGTTTGGGGTTTTTTAAATGCTCAGCTTTTTCTATGGCAAGTAAAATCTTCCTCTCTAAAAGCTGTATAATGTTTCTTTTTCTCCACAACAAACAGTGGTCACTGAGTAACTTTCAACACTCTGTTAATCAGATCTACAGAGCTGCAGCTGACTCCCAGATGACAACCTCTGCTGTCTAGAAAAATCTCTGGCTGCAAGCTGGGTGCCCAAGATCCACCAAGACAGTTAAGGTATCAAAGTGTCAGAACCCAGTTGAACAGGGTGAACTGGGATGATTTAGAAAGGCACCTGTCTCTTCTAACAAACCCAACAATGAAGCCCCTAAGCAGCATTGCTTTTGTACTTTGGATGATCCACTAAACCAGCAGAATAAGGATGCCACATAGCAACAGTTTTTCACTTTTTGTGGAGTACCAGTGAAGTGCTAAACCACAGAGACACAACCACTACACTGTGAGCCTGCAAGAGAACATGGGTTGACTACAGTCCATCTGTAAGATTAAGTTTTTGGCATTCCTCCCTTTGACTCCTATTCAGAAAGATAAAAGAATATAATTCAACTTTAGCAATGTTATCCTTATGAACTAAAAATGCACATAGTAAACAACAGAATATACACTCTTCCTTACCTGCATGTCCAAAATCAGTCCAGTTATCTGATTTTGTTGATTGTCTATGACCTAGAATACAAAATTGAGCAATTTAGAAGCCTTGACTCCCTCCAGATTGTTAGATAAAAATCAGCCTAGAGGTGTGTAGACAAAGATTCTAAATAGCATCTTTGAAAATGCAAATGACAAGACAGTTCAACTCTGACAGAACACAAAATTCATGCATAATCAATGTTCTGAACAGAGACAGGCAGGTCTTGAAAAGTCATCTGAATCAGCAACAAGTATGTAATTCATTAGTGAGATATTTATTTCTAAATTAAAAAAAAAAAAAAAGGTGCAGGACTTCAGGTTAAAGTTGCCACCAGCAAATTATTTGCAGACTAACCTTACTGGCTTTCTCATTCTTCTCTTTGAGACATTCATTCTCACTCTGAAGCTGTTTGGTGTCCAACATTGGAAGCCGGATACCATCTTCCAGGCATTTTTCTACTTTCTGTTGTAAACTGCCATTCAACATGAAACAAAGATTAAGTGGGCTAATAGAAACCAGAGGGTTGTGTGTTCTAGGAAAAAATTAGAAACTTGCACCATATTTCCAAGCAGAACTGTAAAATTGTATCTAGCAGAATCCAGCCTTATGAATGAGCATATAGTTCATGTACCAACAGTGCATGAATGATGCCTAAACTGCTCGAGTTGCCATGGCACTGACAAGGCCAGATTCATGCAGATGAATGCAGGTTTTATGTGCCATACTCTGTGCTGAGTCTCCCAAAGGCGCAGCTCCAGCAGTACTGTGTAGGAAGAGAGGGCAGAGAGGAGCAAAGCAAAGCTTTGTGGTGCTCACAGTTGCTCTGTGCTGCTGGGGGAGGCAAAGCACAGATCAGAGGAATCTGTGAACCTTCACAGCTTTGGGAGCTTTTAGATCAGATTGTCTCACTGAGGCACACACAACTCCAAGTGCAGTCCAGGATCAGACGCTGTGCCCAGCGCTGGTGGCCCATCCATCACACCCTCTGTGACTTGTACTGGAGAACCCCAGGCCATTCCTGCCAGGAATGCTCCCACACAAGGGCATGGCCTTCACACCCTCCATTGCTCAACTCAACCCATACGTGCAGCTACAGCCTCTGTCTGCTCACCTCCTCTCAGAAATGAAATACACTTTATTAGTGCTAATCTTGCTGTCTAATTTGGAAACCAGAGGTCACTCCAACTATTTGTAGGCTTTCAGAAAAGACAGAATGATCCCCCTCTAGATTATGAGAGCACTAAGGCCTTCCATTGGTAAGATGGAAACAATGTGTCAACAATTTGGCTGGCAAGGTGTCGCAGCCAGTTCGCCTTTCATCACAGAAACCTTTCAGACTCCTGTGGCATGCACCTTTACCCAATGAAGGGACAAGGAACTGCAGGAACATCCACAGACACTTAAAAGTGATTCTCCCCTGCTTCCCTCTAATAAAGAAAAAAAATTGTTTAAGTAGGTCCCCTGATCTAAAACAGAATATAGTAACAAAGTCTCCATGTCTTACCTGGATATTCTTGGGTATCTGTCCCATTTGTTTTTTAATACTTAGGCAAATTCAATGACAACATATTAGCTACAGCCATATTTCCTTGCAAATACCCTCAATGAAAAACTAAGAAATATCTGGAATTTCTTGAAATCTTTGACCCTTCCCTGATATACTCATCAGCCAATATCCAGTTCTTCCACAGCTCATGACAGGATCAGTTATTAAATAGTCCTACTGACAGCTTCTATACAATGCCTCTTTGCCACACAAGATCCATCCTCTATCTGCCAACAGGCTATGATACCATTGCTGGAGTATCCCCCATCCTTAAAGACAGATAGCAAAGAATGCCCTAGGCTCACTCTTCTCTGTGGTATTAATTACAAATTGCCACAGAGCAAGTTTTAAAACCCTTACCATAAGAAATCATTGGCACTGTAATTGATTAAGACTGCAAATAGCATTAGGTCCTGATGTCAGGTGGGGCAGCACACGCACTGCAGGGCACAGCTGTTCATACCTCTGCACTGTTGTGACCAGCTCTTTTTCTTTTTTCTTCTGCGATGCCAGCTGTAATTCTCTCTCTCTGCACTGCGACCGGGCCTCTCCGAGCTTCTTTTCCAACTCAGCCATGGTTTCTTGAAGTTGCTTGTTCTTCTCTTCTAGAATTTGCAGCTAACACAAGGTTACATTAGTTAGACACTGTGTCACACCAGCAGAAGGCCTTGGGTCAGACCACAGACTTGCAGCGACCTGCTGCATAGTTTCACACCCCTGTCGCATATCTGACTGTCAGAAATCCTAATACCTACAGTGCTTTCTAAAATATTGAAATACTTCTCTTCCTAAATGTAAGGGTGAAAAAAAGGAAATTTTGAAACAGTAAAAGATTTGAGAACAGATATTGGGAGCTTACTTATATTCTCAAAATATAAAGCAAACCCCCTTTACCTTACCTGTTTAGTCTGCCCTTCAATATCATCCAGTGTTGGAAGGTCAGCCAGGTATTTTTCTAAGGTTTCAATTCGTCTTTGTTTCTCTTTGTTTTGTTCAGACTCTTTCTGGCATTTCTTTTTCAGGCTATTAATATATCGGTCTCTAGTTTTAAGCTAGAAGAAAGAAAGAATACATGCTTTATGATAACAGCAAAAATAAGCCTGCTTTTAACTCTCCAAGAATTGTACTCTCAACTGCAAGAAAGCATTGGCTAAGAGCAGGAAACAAAACCAAAAATTATTAATCCCAACAGCTTCAATTTGTAGGTCCACGTATCCTCAAATCACAGCTGCTTCACCTCTGCCCAGAACAATCTATGTGCCTTATGAGCTGAAAACACAAACAATTCAACACTTAAAATACTGTTAGTTCTTTCACCCGCCAAGATGTTCATAGGCAACAAATAATAATCAGGATATATTTTAGTTCCTCTGGACTAGGAAAACAAAACACAAGGACCAACAACTTAACCTACCAAAAATGGAAGTCAATACCCTGACTTTGATGCAGTCTGACAATCACATCAGAGGACATCAGATCAGAATAGCTGCTTTCTTAAACACCTTTTCTTACAGGCACCTTAATTTTACATAAGCCTGGAAAAGACTCTTTTCATTATGTTACATTTGTTCGTATGCTTGGTACTTCTTTTGCTTTATTACCTAGATTAAAAAAAGTGGAAAGAAAGGCAGGAAAAAGGACTATTTTCCCCTGTCCCTGCCTGCCCTCTCTTTCCTTGAGAGCTTTTTGTTCAGTGCACAGAATAGACTGGTGTTAAGGGGCAAATCAGGACTGTGCAGAGAATCGGGGTCCAACCTACAGCCCATGCTGCTAACACAAGCACTGCTGCACAGGTCCTCACCACTGCCACTGCCTGCCAGGTCCTACACAGTGAGGAATCCAGACAGGAAAAGCTCCCACAAAGAGGGAAGCAGCAGTATCCTATTTCTGCCCTTCCTGCCTCACTGAAAAGCATACTGAGGGTTCACAGGAAATGGTAAGGCAGAATTTTGAGATGAATTATGCATTTTGTCTTCCCACCTGACACTTCATTGTATCACATTGCTTGTATCAATTGAACCTGATACAATATAAACTAAGACCAGTAATTAAAGAAGAAGAGGTAACAGTGACAATGTAGCCCTAAAACATTAATTAGGAACCCTTTGGTCAATGGCACATTCCTGCTAGCAATAAAGGAAGGCTGTGAGTACATTCAAAACTACCCCGGGGAATTCCTTAAGCCTGCAAAGAAAGCCTTTGTCGAAACAGTTCCAAGAAACACAGCTATCTTGGTCTCAGACTAAAGTCCACTCTGCACATTCTAAGAAAGCTGCCAGAGAATAATTCATGCTAAATGCACATATGCAGGCTGGAAAGTACATCTCAAAGCTTGAGGGCCACATTTACAAACCATGCTAAAAATAAGGATTTAATTTTCACAATCTATGTTTTTAAGTGATACTTTATTTACTGTAAAATACACTACAAGCTACAAGAATAAGCAACTTTTTTTTTCCCCCAAAGCTTAACTGATACTGATTAAATCTGTTACCATGATTACCATTTTATCTAGTATCACTTTCTAGGATATATTCTCTTCAAGTCCAGATTTATCCATTACCAACACCTGAAATCATCAATTTCTTTTTCTATCACAGACAGAAAAAGACAGTTTAGTGACCTTTTGAAAATAACTCAGACACTCATACAATGAGCTGCTTTCTAGCAAACATATGCTGCTGCAACAGTGACAAAGGGCAATGTGCAACAGGAAAGACACTTACTTTCTCCTCCATCTTCTTTTTCTCCTCACTAGATTTGTTTGAAAGTTGTTTCACAATTTCACTGAGTTGCAATTCCTTGCTCTCAGCTGCTGCAATCTTACGCTCAAGCTCCTCAAGGTGGGATGCTGATCTTTCTGAAATGTGAGGCTGCAGTGGTGTGCTCTCATACTGTGGTTGCTTTTGAAAAGAAATAAAATAATCACACAAATGAACACACACACACCACTGTACACTTCAACTGCAGAGCAGAAAACATCCCTGCTTTTTTTTTTTTGCTGTCAGGAAGGGTGGGGTTTGATTTTTCAAACATTGAAATACATGGAAACAGCAAGCGTTTCAGGAATCTGAAGCAAAAAGACAAAGAAGCCAGACACCTTTACACTCATAACAAATGCACAAGAACATTGTGTGGCCACTTTTCCCTTCAAATTTATGGAAGATGTATGATCCCCCCCAAAAAATCCCTATAAATGCAGATAAAACGCGTTTTCAAAACAAATCACTACCACTGCATTATCATATCATCTCCTGGGAAGAAAAACACTAAAATTGCAATTAATATAGTGAAGTAAGAGACACTTCAATGTCAAGACCCTCCTAAAGCAGAAAACCAGTACCAGTCAAAGCTTAGAGCTATCATTCCTGGGGTGAGAAGGGTGCAGGAACAAGCCTGAGACTAGAGTACAGTCAGAAGGCAGGTCTCCTATCTTTTGTTCTGCATGCCAAAACTCCCATCTCCACTGCCCAGAGACAGACAAGCACAAATCGAAGTTGGCTGCTTGTGGGATGAAAAAGGAGATGCATCCCATTTGGCTTTCAATTTCAAGATTCTTTTAATAACATAAATTGGCTATCTTTAAAAATACTGTCTGTGTAATTTCTTTAACTAGTGATATTCCTTCAGCAAAGTACTAAAGAGATTAAAACCTTCATTAAATTAGATTAGCTTTTATAATTTGTCTTACAGAAAGCAAGCAGGAACCCAAATACAAATTAAACAGAAACCCAAATTAATTACAAACTTTCAAATTTCTTCAAATTATGAAAGAAGAATGTACCTGCTGCTTTATTTGAAGCATAACGTACTAAGATATGTGCACTAGAATTTAAATTTCTGCAATATTGTTCCTTTGTTTGTTGGTCTGAATGCTTTGTTTGCATCTTCTCTCCTGCTTCCTCCTCCCAAAATAAAAATGCTAAACCTAGACAGATTTTGAAGTATTTTGTAAAAGAAGATCTGGAAGCAACAAAAGCCTAGACATTCCTAGACGTCTCAAAAAGTCTCTGTATACCTAACTTCAACTGAGGCTCCACTTGAATTTCTCTGCTATCACACAAACCAGTCTCACCTGATGTACAGCTGTGTTATTCCAAGTACATAAATGATGTCAGGCTGAAGTACCCTAGCTGAGATCCTAGTGCAGTGTTTGTGACAGAAAAAGATAACATAATAAAAGATGGACAGAAAAGCTATTTCTCTGCATATCTGCCTTTAACAATCCCATGCTGCATTGCCTTTTAGATATGCCAAGGCCTGGAGATGGAATTTGTATGATATAAGCAGCCACAGCCCTCACACTGGTCTGCATTTCTTGGTGAACCTTTACCAGCTCATCCTTATGCTACTTGATACCTGTGCTAGACAGATGAAACTTAGGACAAGTGTACTCAAAATACTATCAGACATTCCCTTTCAGACTAAGTGCTCCACAGAATTACTAGCCCATATCCTTTTCAGGTGTCTTGTCAAAAGGTATTCACCAGACTGTTTGCCTTCTCCTATCTCCTCCATCTATCCTATCCATAAAATCTAACCATTTAACCAGGAGGGCAGTACCTCTTCCTCTTCAGAAAACCTCTCATTAGTTATTTTCAGATACTCTCCTATCAAACTATTTTTTCTCCTACTATCTCCCTCTAGGACTACCATACATGCATGCTGTAAAACTCTTATAGTGTCACACTCCCTCATTGCTATCTCATTTTTATCAGACCTCAAGTATGTAAAAGATTTTAACAAAACTTAGATTTCTGCAAATATAAGGTAAACTACAACACTCAGAGGTCATCTCTACACAGTTCCCAGCTATGAAATTACACAGCCATCAGTAATCACAAAAGCTCTACACTTTGGCTTGCAGAAAATTCTGAACATGTTTTTAGGTGTTAGTTACTGGGCAGTAGAAAGCTTTCTGAAAGAAAAGTATTCATCCTACCTGTAAGCTAGTCAGGTATGGTTCTTCGCAGTTCACAAGATGGCTCAGTCTCGCATGTTGAGCTCGTATTTCATTCTCTCTTATCTTCTGATGTAAATTGTTAATTTGCTGATTTTGCCTGTAATACACAAACACAATTTGGGAAAAAAAAAAAGGGAATAGAACAGATATTAGAAAAACAGAGATCTTAAAACTTACACTGAAGAATACATTAACATTGGTATTCAACTATCCTGGATCTACACTAGCTGTGGACTTTTTCCCACTGCAGCCAGACTGCAACTGTAGAAATATGATTTGAAAACTCTACCAATTTTGTGTGGGTTGAGGGAGGCTTCTGTTGCCATTTGCTGCTAGGGCTGGAAGTATAAGCAGGGAAAAGCATACAGAAAGCAGAACAAAACCAAACAAAAATGGCACCTTCATTTCACTTGGACTTCTCCTGCTTGGCCCCTCTCTTTACCAGAGCTGACTTCTGACAAATTTGAAGAGATTTACATGTCAAGGGTAACAGAAAGAACTTAAGAATAAAAGGCCGTTATATAAGATAATCAGCACAGCTTCCCTCCAAGGTCTTGCTTCTTCCTTTGCTTAAGGCTTTCTCAATCAATTGGTTTACATAAGATGGACCTTACCCTAGGGTAAAATACTGCACTGTGTGCTAAAACAAGTACCATGCACCAACTGCTTGGCCAGTGTACAGCAGAAATAGTATCAGCACTGTATCATTATTTAATTATAACACAAATCATATCACTGTTTAAATCATGACTGCATTTGAACTAGGCAGGACTGCAGGGCAAACACCGGCCCTGTCTCTGCCCCAGGCCAAATCACAGCCCCTCGAGGTGTGCAGTAACTCTCCATGGAGCAACAGAGACCTCAAAACCTGACCCCAAAGTGGAGCTGTCAGCACCCACCAGAAACACACAGAGACCTCCTCAATAAACTTAACACCAACTTTGTGCACTCCATTCATTTTCACTTTTCCTTCTTTTTTATCCTAGGATAAATTTGCATGCAAACATGACTTTTTTTTTTTTTTTTTTTTTCTCAGAGTTTCACCTCTAACCATGGAGCATGACTGGCTTTTCTGAAAACAATGACACTGAACCCAGGTGACTAAACCCAATCTTAAGAGGAGATAAACAGCAAAGACAGATTCACTTCAAGGGAAAAGAGCTGCCTGTGCACGCACTGGAAAATCCGTTCCTGCAAAGTATACAGAAAAACACTAAAATCTGTTGCGTTTTAAAAAAATTTGGAAGGGTTGTGTTTAGGAATAGCATCTTGGAAGCATTATCATGTGTACACAAAATATGCATTATGTAATCTATAAACTAACATGAAATATGTATCAGTTGAAAATATGACAATTGAAAATTTTAATAGGATGCCAAAACCCAGTTGAAGGGACCATTTTAGCTACTCACATTCTCCTAGCTAGTGATCACCCAACTTTACCCCTATTAATTGTGGTGCAAGAGGAATATTGTATTAAAAAAATATTGAATATAGTAGAAGTTACACATTTCTCAGCTAGATTTGTTAAAGAAGACATGATGAGAACATGGTGGGTTTTTTTTCTGTCTCCCTGTAAAGAACAGCAATGGGTGGAAAACCAGCATTCTAAGTTGCCATTTGTTGGAACCTTAGAACAATTTATTCAACATGAATGAATAAGAAGAGAGCAAGTGAATGTATTTATGTGACTCCATAGCAAGTCTTAAAATATTTTGTATCAGCACAGGTGATTTGGAGGCTTCCCCATTCCCTCTGATATCTAGATTGAACAGGCTTGTACAAATACAAAAGGAGCATATGACACCAAAAGATTGTGTACAATTCTGGTTGTCACCTGTAAGATGGCACTACAAACAAAAAGCTTCCAACTTATTTTGCATGATTAGGTAAAGGAATATACTCTTAACTTGTAAGAGACCCAATAAAAGACCAAGATTTTGTATAATCATATGAGGAAATACGAAGTCTTGATGACTTCTGTGCAAGCCTGGTCACAGAGAACAAAATTATTTAGTATGAGTTATCCAAACCTATGAACTGAAGCAAATTTTCATTTTTATCACCTTATTACTTCCTAGACAGATCTATTAAAATTTCATTGGTTTAGAATTGTTTATGTGTTTTAAAATTCTTTATCTACTTGTCAGACACCCATTGAAAGCACTATATAATTTTCTGTTTATGGCTGATGGTGATTTAGCAGTGCTTTCCTTCCCAGTCAGGATTTCAAGAGTCTGAATACTACAGCCTGGAGAATATGTTTTAAAATACTTTTAGAAATACTAGTGTAGTTTCAACTACATTACCGTATTTCCTTTCATAATCCTTTCCCTACCCTACCAAATCCCTACTGGAAAAAAGGTGAGACAAGTTAATCCGAGATGAGACAGAACACAGAGTTTAACTAGCTTGCTTCTTTTCACTCTGCAAAGCATGAAGCTCTCCATCACTATATAACCTTGTCAACAAAACACACTCTAGAAATGTTTTAAGGCTGTGTAGACCCCACTTCTTCACATAACTGCCTCTATGAAAACATTAACCTCATGGCACCCAGAAACAAACATTTTGCTGCATAACCAGAGACTCCGAGCTTTATTTAAAGGGAATTTAGAAAGCTCAATTGCTCTCAAAAACACAGATTGCCTATTACAATGGGAACACTGTCCCCAGAAGCCTCCCTATTACAAATCTATCAGCCCAGCACTCTAAAAAAACACAAAACCAAATACAATCAGCCTTTAGCATTTAGCTGCCTCTAAGTCTCTGTCAAGCTCCTCAACCTTTAGTGCTTCCAGAAGCCATCTGAGTACAAGTGGGCACAGGCTGTGGCCTGAGCTCAGGGCATGGGGGAATCTGACAGGAATCCAGGCTGCAGTGCACAGAAACCAGACCCCACCTCACTCATCTGGGTTCAGTGGAACAACTGTACTCAGGTACCATGGAAACGTCTTTCCTTCACAATGTCCTTTTTTTTTTTTCCGTGAGTGTTACAATTTTATGTTGACAGCAAAGGAAGAGTTAGTGGTGTGCTGTGTGAGTGTCACGGCACTTTTCACATGGTTTCATTCAGTCCCTTTGTCCAAATGCAAACCCCACTATTTTACTTAAAGTGTCTGTCTTGACACATCCCTTCCCCTCAGACTAAAGTAGGAGAGAACAGGAGGCAATACCCTGATCCAAAGCCATCAACCAACCAAAGGGACTCAGAGCTGAGAATTTTGTTTAAAAAGAAAATAAATAAAAGTTAAAAAATGAAAAGGAATCAGAAAAGGCAGGAATAAACCCATTCTTTTGGAAGGGACATTTTAGTGTTCCTTATGTAAACTGATCTTCCAGAAGGAAATGGCATTAAAAGATACATAAACTGTACACATTCAATACAATCAATTAATACAAACATGAGACTAATAACATTGTTTTCACAGAAACAAATCTTTCCAGCTGTCCCTCAAGCTGTAATATTATTTCCAGAAACTGGGGGTAGCAGTGAAGAAACAAACAGACAAAAAGAGAATCTAAATTCCTTGAAAGGTAGGAAAAGACTCCCTGGTACACAGAAGAGTTCTGCACTGAAGACATCTTGTCTTTTTCTTCCAGTATAATGATTTAAAGGCAATTTTTTTTTTCCTTCAGAAGCTACCTGCTTGCTATATTTTTATAACTTTTTTTTTTTATTTTTTAAATTTCACTGATACACCGGACTATGCCTTTTCACCCTCTTTTTTGAAATTCCAGCCATAATTTATAAATAACCTGAGATCAAATCCTCCCTGTGCTGCTCCCAGGTACATTCTTTCTCAGGGGGCTCAGCAGAAGTAAAAGGCTATCCAACATATAAGACTCAAGTGGTGGCTGTGTGCTGCTCTACAGACTCTTGAAGCAGCTTTTATGTCCCAGTTCTCACGTTAACTATTTACATCCTAGCTAGATTATTTACGGAAAGCCCTAACATTTTCACAAAGTAATGCCTTTGGCTTACTTCCAGGTCTTATAAACATGTATTTTGCTTCCTTTTCTTCTATTACCTTGAACATTCTTTATTTTTGTAAACAAAATCTCAAGGCTTCAGCCTTGTCTCACTACTTCAGATCAATGAGATTTTGTTAGAAGGAAAAAGCTACAAACCTTTCATGGCAGATGGTACCATTCTCTTGCCTTTCCCAGAATAACCAACAACCACCCCTACATGAAATCCTAACACTGGAGACCAGGCTACCAAAGATGTTGATTCTGTGTAACTATTTCCTTGGCATATAAGGAGAGTAGTATTCCTTAATTGTCTTTCTGCCTGCCACAGATACTTCCATTTGTAATCCCCCCCCATCCCGTGACTCTACTTACAAAGCTGTCTAGAATTCAGAGGAAAACTTTTGATGCTACTTGACCTTAACCGAATCTATTTAAATGAGAGAAAAAAAAAAAAAAAAAAAAAAAAAAAAAAAAAAAAGTTAGGACCATAACAATGAAGTATCAATGGAAAGAGGGGGTGGTCTCTATTTTGATTCAATTGCAGTTCTGTTCTCCAGCTCAAACAATCCCCTTTGAAAATTCAAGTCAGTGCAGAGGATGTGGGATAGCAGAGAACAGCACTCAACTCAATGTGCACAAGCCTGGACTGTCTTCAGAGACCAGCATTAACAAACTGCTTAATATACAAACTGCTTCTCCTTAAGTCTCAAAAATATTGGTATGACATAACTGACATTCAGATAATTTTCTCACAAATGTGGACAGATACTTATACAGACTTATGTGCATATATGTGCAGTTGTCTGGAAATAAACCCTATTTCTGGAATCTGGGACTAGCTCACCCATTCTACATAAGCCCATCTTACCTCTTACTTTCTAACATGAAAGAGCCTTTAGAAACCCACGTCTGCTAGAGAAGCACTTCCCCCCCCACAGCTTCTAAATTAATCTTAATTTTTAAATTAGCCTAAATCTAAGTCCAACTCTCCAAGTCAAGGTATATATCAGTATCTTCAAACAATTCAGGGATTTTAGAACAGAGCTTCTTCCACTACAGAAGGGACACTAGTAACTTCCTAAGAAACCAAATGGCACTTGATGCTTACCTTCAAAAGTCACAAGTTAATAATTTGCTGCTTTAGGTGAAAATGTCTGAGCAGATTTCTTCAGAATCAGGATACAAAGTAAAATACAACATGGAATCCTCAGTATTGCAAATATAATTTATTCCATACTGCAGCTGGAGGTATGCTGCTTTGTTTTGTTGCTTAAAAAGCTGGATACAAATTTTTATATCCCTTTGTTTTAAAGGCATGATCTCTTGGGACCAGAAGTCCAAACGTGCCGAGTACTGATAGGGAAAGAGATCCTTAGTACACAAAGTCCTGAAAGCAACGTGAATACATTTTCCGGAATTCGGAAGATAATGCCAAAGAACTCCAACATCAGCAAAGCTCATGAGAAAAGATCTCAAATTTCCTGTGCAATAAAGTCTCCTTTTTTTGTCTTATTGTTCCAAGTGAACCTTTCTTCCAGCCACAGCAGAACTTACCTTGAGGGGAAGATGGGAACAGTGCCTTTGGAAGTCAAGACATGTCTCTGATCTGGAGGGATTGGTTCTTTTAGGTATTTTTGAATGACTTTTCTGAATTGCATAAAGTTTGAAATGCTTGCCTGACCCACAGGAGGTGAGCTAGTGCTAAAGCAAGGCAGGCAAGAGCACAGACAGCAACTCTACTTTCTCAAAAGCCTTGGGCTGCTTAATCAAGGCATGAGGACAAAGGGGGATGCAGACACCAATGTCTCCTCAGAGCAAGGACTGCACCCTCCCTCCCAGGTGGGAGCTCTTCAACTTCTGCAGTCTCCTCACAGAACAAATACAGAACAACTCTTCCACCTCCCAGGGCAAAATCTGCAGTTCTGCCAAATGCTAGAACTTTCTAAAAAATATTTAAATCTACAGAATATAAAATGTTTTAGCATCAGTAGTTCCACAGAGAAGTATCTGGGACTGCACTCCCCAATGTTGTACAGCAAAAAGCAAACATCACAACCACGGCCAGTCAGAGACAAGCACTCAGCCCGAGGGAGGCCTCGATGGCCAGTTTGGACACTTCAGGGAGGATGTGCTCATCAGCTGGAGAGATCTCAAAGAATAACAAAAACTACTTGATGCCTAGGAAACTTTACCTACGAGGGAAGAATAAGTCATATTAGGAGAAATTTTCTAACATTTGAGCTAATTAATCACCAAACTGCTCAACCCAGAAAGGCTGTAGAATACCTGGTACTGCAGATACCAATAGTCTAAGCATCTAGTGACAGCACTCGTTGCCTTCCCCAGGGCCTGGCACTCAGGTTAAGTAGGTTCTTTCTTGCCCTACATCTTTTCATCATTGCCAAGATTTAGGTTATTAGATGAATAATAATTTCATCAATGTTACTAGCGATCACATCTGACAAAGTGACCTTTTAAAACAGTTAAAATAATTACTCTGTAACAAAATCTTCCCAAACGTTTTACCACCTCTAGACATACAGAAGTCTCATCCACAAGCTACCTGGGTGATTGGTGATATTGGAAAAAGATAAAGGCATTTTTTTCACACTTTTATTGGAAGCAAAGTGTAATTTACATAGTAAAGCACTGTGAGGAGCTCACAGCCCCTCTCCCCACACACTCCCTGTTACTATACACACATGCACTCACCACATGGGCAGTACAAAAGTCCAGGTTCCTCAAAGAAGGCATCAAATTATAACCCAAGTGATAATATGCTAATGCTGCAGGATCTTAACATGGCAATCAAAATTAAAAGAATTACAGCTTTATTCTAGCATTAAAGCGAGCACTATCAGAGCACATACACTTTCATGTCATCTACTGAAGTCAGGACAATTTGATACAAGGCAAAGAAAAAACCTACTTTTCTTGTCTCGGTGAAAACACCTAATCCTAATTCAGATACGGATTAACAAATTAATGATTTAGCAACTGTTTTAAGAATGTACTTGTTGTTACACTCTGAAGGGTAACAGCTATTCACTAAAATTGTACTTCCAAATCTACCTTTCCTTAAAAAGCTGTTCAAATGCTCTTATGCTGTCTGCAAGAGAACACTGCATGCACAGTGTTATTCTCAGCAGCTTGTGTCATATGTCCAGATATTTGGCACTTATTCACGTACCTGGCTACATGCAGCCCCTGCCACACAAACTCTGCCAGGACCACACCAGACACATCTACAGTGGCAGTCAGCCTCAAGAGACATTCAGCATTGCACCAAACACTGCAATTCCAGTGGTGTTACTACACTGAACAGAGGAGCAACATGAAGAATTAAAATGTGACAATGTAATTTTCTAAACCAATACAAACACTGCTGGCTCCCCCTGGTGCTAAATATAATGCAGTGTTACATACTGAGCTGCCAGAGAAATAAGGCAATGATACAATCCAAGTATTTCGTACAGTAGGTGACAGATACTATAGCAGTAAGTGTTGCAGCAGCAGATTTCCTCGTACAGACTAAATCCTTAAGTCCTCATTCATGGCCTGTACAACAGTTCTTATGTGGAAAAAACATGAGACATGCCTTCAAGAAGTGCCACTGTGTTCTGGTATGCATACACAGAGCAGTCTTGCTTTCTTGCACCATATTTTCACTTCCTGAAAGTAGACTTTTCCCCTCATTTTCTTAAGAGTAGGCTTAAAAAACACTTCAGGTTCCTGCTGATTAAATTAGCAGAGACCTCTAAAGTAGTTTTAAAAAACAAACCAAAACCACTTTTAAACCCATTCATTTATGCTGTGTACTACTTAAATAGGTGCTGAACAGACTATACAAAATAATCAATTTAATTTATCTATTACTAAATCTGTGGTTCAATACATATAGATCATACAGATCAAAGTCAAGGTACTTGTTCTCGGGCTCAAGAGGCTGTTTGGGATTTTAAAAATTTTAAAATGCTTGCCTTTGTAGTGACACACCAAAGTATCCAAATATGATTCACGCTGCTAAGCATTACTCCATTGTTTTTGTAACTCTTGGAAATTTACTTGCAACTATTCCTAACTGGTAGATTTCCAATGCAAAACAATGAAATTTAATAATCTAATCTGGAAGGGCTGATTTTTTCCTTTTTATCTTTGTGTGGAAAGAAGGTAAGCAGGCAGCATGTTTGACTTTCCTTCTTCTGCTCTTCCTCCCTTTTTTAAGGAGTTACAACAGCCTAAAGATACAACTCTGTACAGAGTATCCATTTCCTACTTATCAACAATCACTGCTATGAAGAACAGGGTGTGTGATGTTAATCTCCTCCTCTTCCTCAGTAAGTGGGACATGAGTACAATTCCCAATAACAGAGGGTTTAACCTTAAAAAAAAAGATTAATAACCCTGTGGGTGAAAGGGAGGCTGGTGACAAGGGCAGGAGGGAGGTGTCCCTGGTGTGCCTCTTCTCATCCAGCTGTTCCTTGCACTTGCCAGCAGCCAACAGCTGGGTCTTGCCAACTGCTGTCCCACTGCTCTGGCTACCAGGCAGCAGGAGGTGAACACATCGCTGCTGAGCTTCTGTCCCCTCAACTACCAGTTTGTAAATTCAGCATATGACTTAAGGAGACTACAGCTTTTAAAACTCCATGAAAACCACATGTACAAAGGGCCCTCTCAGCAAACACCTCCTACCTAACCTCAGTCAACAAATTACTTTCTCCTCTGTTTTTCCCCAAAGCATAAATTCTGTAATTTAACTACCATCATGCAGAATTAACTACACTTTAGCAATTTTAGGTCAGTATTTCCAAAGAAATTCAAACTCAGAAAAGAAGTTTAAATTAAGCTCAGGAAGACCTAGAGCTGGAATTCTTAGGTTTACTCCCAAACACCATTCTGAAACTCAATGCAAGAAGGCCTTGTGTTCCCATGTGTTAAATATAGGTAAAAGCATATTTTCTAGTGCTGCGTTGTGCCTTGAAAAAAAGTTTTCACACTTAAGCCTTATTAACACCCTATCTAGTAAGAAATGTATCACCAGTGCTTTTTAATGGAGTTCTACTTCAAGGTTTTTGCACATCAGATATATACCATTTTCTGTATGAGTGAAACCAAATGTATTATCACAAATTATCTTCTAAATAATTAAACAATCTGTTGTAGAAATGTTGTAAATATGCAACATTGATTTGTAGTAATATTAAAAATACAAACACATCAATGTTTCTATTTCATTTTGAAATACCTTTTCAGGCAAATATTTTGCTCAAATGGAAATTCAATATTCAAAGAAGAGCCTGTTCTGTGATGTATTGTTACACTGCATTATTACAAATTATATTACATTACAAATTATATTAACACCAAGTATCTACTTGAATATGTACCATCACTAAGTGGTCTGTTCCATTTCAATAGCTTCCAAAATGAATTTTTCCTTTTCAGCTGAATGAAATTATCTAAACTGACTACTGGTGAGAAATCCTGAAAGAACTGTATTCATTATCAGTAAGTCATACAAAAGAAATTACTTGTACAAAAAAATGAACCAGCACACCGTCACTGGGTATCAAGAAATAGCTTTCCTTCCTCCACATGGACGGTATCAAGAAACATTAGCAGGCAGCCAGGTTACAGTGACTTCAGATACTTCTCCCTTGACTGTAAACACTTTCAGTGTGAGAAGAGCAACACCAACTGCATTTTTAGCTGCCAGTGTATAAGCAGCATTCATGCAGAGTGCACAGGGTGAGAAGCTGAGCAGAGGCACTGAAAACCACCCCAGCCGCCGTGAGCAATGCAGTCACAAACCCTGCTGACAGCTGGGGCCCAGGAGGTGGGCTGCAGGTTTGCTACTGCACCATTATTACAGACAGAGCAAGCTTGAAAAAACCCACTCTAATTTAGATGGCCTTTAAGCAGCGGATCAAAAGGCTCTGGGAGGAGATGTAAACAACAGCTAAAGATGTTTCCATTTTAACTTCTTACCCCCTTGGGAGATCACCACCTCCACACCAGAGCTGCCAGAGTGGGACAGTGAGCCCATGCCTCAGTTCCTAACTGCATCCCATCTTC
This sequence comes from Aegithalos caudatus, assembly GCA_013389925.1. Classification (NCBI taxonomy): domain Eukaryota; kingdom Metazoa; phylum Chordata; class Aves; order Passeriformes; family Aegithalidae; genus Aegithalos; species Aegithalos caudatus. Next base: position 64,615 of record WEIU01023547.1, read on the forward strand.
TCTGCAGCAGCAGGTAAACACACACTGACATCCTACATCAAACCAGGGAACCCAGTGCCAACTTCCATTGCTGAAATGCCCCACAGGTACTGGCCAGAACTGGCCAGAACTAAGGAACTGAAACACCTTCAATCACTGCAATTCCTCATTCTGTTGCAATAGAGGAATGAACAGTTCTTGCACAATTCTCCTGGTACTAGAAACTTAACAGCAGTGAATTGATAATAAGGCCCATTCAGATTGACAGCAATTTTAATAAGAGTTATATATTTAGTGACATAAAGATTCTGGATGTAATTATTAAAGATTTCATTATCAGAACAATTTGTATGAGGATTTGAAATGGATTTTACTGCTAAATATTACTACAAAGGCCAGTTTCTCAAAGCTTTATCAACTGGCTCCAAATATATTGCATTTCTGTACTTGTGATGGAAAAGAAAATCAGCCCAATGCAGCTGACCAATTTTCATCTTGCTATTCACTTCCAAGACCTCACAAGCAGAAGGATATCCTATACAAACAGCAGCCTGGTAAGAAGCTAAGAGGGGAACCTGACAGAAGAAGTGGCTGCTGGGCTCACTGCTTTTCCCCTCCAGAGGCATTAAACCTAAATACATTTCCAACTTTGTGTAAGACTTCAGGCCAGCTGCCGGTCTTCTCTTCTATCAGGATGAGCTCCTACATATTTGTGCATAAATAATGACTGGACTGAAACCTAACAACTTTACTGAGTAAGTAGTTCTCCTGAAAGCCAGCTTTTACACTGTAGTTTTTACTTCATCTAATCTGAGGACTGCAGCAGGCGCTGGGTACTCACCTATCAATCACAAACTCCTTTTGTCTTAGCAGCCCTTCTTTAATTTTCATTAGAGATTCCCAGTTGCTGGAGTCCTGATAGCTGGTAGCTGGGTAACTTGAACGAGATGTTCCAGGTGAAACCTGCATAAAATAATTGTAAGATTAGCCCCCAAAACAGTGAAAGTAAATAATGTCCTACATATTACAGCATTTACAAGGCAGTTTGCTCTTACTGAAACCTAAGGACTGTTTCTCAGTTTAATTCAGATTTGCTTTGTATAAAACAACTGGATTTATAAACAAGTTTCTGGAAACAAACTTCAGCCCAGTGTCACTGATTTTATCATTTCTCTACTAAACAATCCCTAGCTCTAGAAGCAGTTTGGAATGGAAAGCTCATTTAGAATGAACTATATCATCAAGAGGAAGACCACAAAATGTTCATACCATGCTGCAATCCTTCAAACAACAGGGCCTGGTAACTTCAGACCCACTGGTAACTGCAGGTAAGAGTTGCCACTGTTCAACTCCCACCTGTAAGGTCGGTGTACAGAGAAAGAGAAATTTCCCTTTGTGTGTGCACTTAAAATATGGGAATATAATTCTGGCTAAATTGTAAGAGAATAAAACTTTCACAGGCAACAGGTTCCAGGCTTTCTATGAATTTTCACAAAAACCAGGCTTCGTGTCTCGCAACAAACTGAGGGCAATAACTGAACTGAATATGAACCAACAACATCATGGTGTAGAAGAAAAGTGAAAAAACTGAGATGCTTAAAAGCAAGCATTTATCACAAATTTATTACAAATATCTGCATCAGGAATTCACATAAGGGAAGGTTTAAACTAGAGCTTCTGAGATGAAACTGAGGGATCCTAGCATCAGCTACCATGAAGTATCATTTAATCTTTCACCAGTTTTTTGAATCACTGGAGAAAGATTAATCTTTTTATAATCTCAGAGGCATCCTGGACAATGCTGTCTATGTTCTTGAAAAAGAGCAGAAGGAAAAAATGTAAAAAAAAAGCTATTAAAAAAAACCACTTTAGGCTATTTTTTTTCTTTTATACCTCCACAATGTTTTAAATTTCATCTGAAATTACAACAAACTGTATTAAGATCAAGACATATGATCAATAATTAAAGTAAGTTAAACAACTGCCAAGCACTCCATGCTTCTGGTCAAAGTTTTACTGTGAATTATAACACAGAATGGAAAGAACTCATTGCTTCAACCCCAATACCATGAGGTCCTAAAGTCAGGAGGAAACTCCTCACAACCATAATCTCTTCTGTAACTTTAGAAAGTATTTTCTTCCCATTCAGTCTAGTTCAGTTCAATCCCTATCTTGCCCATCAATGTGCTTCTGCACATTTATCCTCTTAAAATTAATAACCTAAAACCACATTACCCCCCATACCCCCAAGTCCAATTTATCTGCTTCAGGGAATATTTCTTTTGCTTAACAAACTAGATAGCTTCAATAGTAAGATCAATTAAAAATTATTAAAGAAAAAAAACAAAAACTAAAAACCAACCACAAAAACCATCAATAGTTCTGCACATTAAATACTGTATGCCAATTAAAAACAAAAACTAAACGGCTGATATAGATTTTTTGAGTTTTATTGGTTTGGGCAGTGATCTAGTAAAACTAAGGTAAGAAACCTAGTCATGATTCTTCCTGCAAGTAACACATATAGAGAGTCTTTATAGCTTAAGGAATCTCAAGTTTATTTTGCCTGGGTTGCTCCATCCAGACCACATCACTTCAAAGTCATCTTTGGTGCTTACAGAATACCTTGGGATTGTCACATACTATTTTGTATTAGTTATACATATGACTGGCTGAATTGAGAGGCACCAGCACAAACCTATTCCAGTGAAAGTCTCTCTTAGTGACCCATGCCATGTCATGCAGTTCAAAGTGACAACATCAAGAACTATCACTGGACTTCTGCTATGAATTTTTTTTTCCTTTGCTTTTCCCACTACAATGCTGATGGATGCTTTCCTACATCCACCTCAACACCATTACAACACTACAATCAAAAAAGGAGAAAGAAATAGTCCTTATTGCAGCTGGGATTAGATCTTTACTTTTCAGAGCCAGAATTTCTTTCTCTACTCTAAAGAAAACTCACAAGCATTTGATATGATAAATAGGAAATGTATGGCTTTATAAAGCCAAATCAATTTCTTAAGCATAATGAATTTTGTCTTTAAGACTGAACTATAAAAATTAAGAGATTAAAAACAACAATTTAAAGATGAACCTATGTTAAGTGAAGATATTCTGGTGGTCTCTCTAGGAAAATTCTTCAATGGAACCCCCTCATTTCAATCTAGCACCTCTGCAAACAATAATCTGCATTGAAGTTGGAAAAAAACCTTCAAATTTGGTACAGGAAATAATTACACACATCAATTAAATATTGTAGCTGCTGAAAAGCAATGCAATGAGTTTTGCCATGTTAAGAACAGAGTAATATTTTGTGAATTATATGCCAACAAAAGTGTGTATGGGGGTTTTATTAAATCTAAAACATAAGGCCTCCACAAGCATTGAGATGCTTTAACTTTGGAATATACTCAATCCTATGGAGTATATACATGTTGCATATACACAGGTAACAACAAATAAAATATTACTTTGCACTATAATTGTGTGCTTCAATTTTTCACTCTGAACAAATGAAAAGAGAAACAAAAATGTTTGAGTCTGCTACCATGTTTCATCCAATTAAAAAAAAAGAATATTCTAAAAATACTTCTCAGCACTTTCCAAAATAACAAGACACTTCACTCATTTATGAGCACATGGTGTTGACTACTACAAACAGCTTTCTAGCTGCTTTGAATTGTGTGGTAACACACAGGCAGTCCGCTTACGTGTGAGTATCTTGTCTCCTAAGGATATCAAACCAAATAGTGAGACCAGATACACTTCCAGGAGTCATATTTAGAAAGCCATCCACAACTCCAAGCTCTTAACTTGAATCATCCACAACTACAAAACAAAATACCATCTGGAAAGACACAGCATTCTTTTCTATCTGCCCTACAAAATGCAACTATTTTTGTCAACTGGCACCTCTTCTGAGAGTATCAGCCTTGTCCTGACAACATGTGTTCAGCTAGAACAGTATCCTTTGCACAGGGACATCCAAAGGTCCTCACTAGCTTGTTTTGTGACAAAGGCATGGCAAACTTTCAAGTCACTGCTGAGGCAAAGTCAGCTGCTGGGGAAAAAAAAATAAAATAAATCTTTGCTGTACTAGCCTAGATGCACTTACTGCCGGAACAGACATTGCTGACTGATAGTTTCGTGCTTATTATCAGTGGAAAAACGATTTTTCTGTGGACAGAGTGTAACAACATTTAGATAACTTAGGTCAAATATGTCTGGGTTTTTAATTGTGCTAATTAAAATTATCTTCTCAAACATGCCCATCGTTTCTGCCTGAAGCAGATCAACATCTCAGCACACAGAATAGCCCAGCATTCCATGTGTTTACATGCTGTATCATGTCAAATGATGCCATTTACTATATCATGAAGTAAATTGGAAGTCTAAAAAGTCAATATAATACTTAATCTCAAAAAAAAAAAAAGAAAACCAAAACCAAAAAAAGCCATAAACCCCAATGCATTTGAAGGGTTCTCTTCATGAAAGCTGCAGCTTAAATAATTTAGTGCTGTCCATACTACACCTTTAAATTTTCACAGTCCGTTATTAACAACTAGCAGAGCACCAAGAATTATGCCAGGTGAATGATCCCTTTGGGACAACTGCTTGCACTTCCCTACACTACCATAAACTCCTGTCCATAGGGATCATTCTTCTCTTGCTGCATTTTACAGGCACTACTCAACAGAAAGATAACTCCTTGCATCCACAACTAATCCAGGGTAAAGAATCAATACAATGTTAGCAGGAGCTAAGGATTCCTTTTTTGACTGACAGTTGAGGAAACAAATACGGGTGACCCCCTCAGGCTGCGCCTCAGGGATATCACTGGATGGATAATGTGGGAGAAAGAAGAGGTGGATGTGGCAGCAGCAAGCCCAAATGCACTCTTGCCGCAGAGATCCCTCCTGCCTATGGATCACCTGTGATGGGAAAAGGTTTAAATCTGCACAGGCAGAGCAGCAGTCACTGAGGAGCTCTGCAACTGCTCCCCACCCTGGGTAAGGAAAAATGATTTACCCATCACTTCCTCCCCGCACAGATTTCTTCCTAACATCACACTGTTTCAGCCCAGAACAGCTCCCGTAACTTAGACAATCTCAAAAGATGGTTCATCCTTTTGCAAGTGAAACATGACAGGGATGGTGGCTCTCATGCAGGAAAAGCTATAAAAAGCTGCAACCATGGAACAAGGCCCTAATTTTAAGGCCCTAATTGAAAGGCTGTGTCTTGCAGAAATGCACTAGAAACACAGCCAAAAGCTGGATCCTCCACACTGCAACACATTCTGAGCTGGGTAGAAAAAAAGACTACAGACAAGAATTCCTAACTTGTGGTATCTGTATCTCACCACCACCTACCTACTGCTCTATTCAGCTCCATCTTTGCCTTTTAGGGAAGTCAGTGTTTCTGTGCAGCAGCATATAATCACTACAACTCTTGGCAGCAACACGTAGGCTGCATCACATTTTGCCTATGCTTTCACAAATTTCCAGCAGTCATGGGGGAAAGAACATCTAATCATGCCCTTGCACTTTTATTCCAGCCATGGTATATGTGGTCTTTGGGGAATTTCTTTAATGTGGAAAACATCATTAAAATCAAAATTGAAACACCATCAAATGGTGAGGTACTCAGAAATACAGGTGTATTGTAGAGGTTAGCACTGCCAACAGCAAAATAAAAATCAATAAGGCTTGGGGAAAAAAAAAAACCCCGAACGTACTTTATATAGACATGCAGCCTGCAAAGTAGTTAATATAAGAGAGACCATGACTAACAGGGAAAATGCACTTGACAAGAGTTGACAATTTAACCTGCCTGAAAATCAGCTCAATGCAAGTCAGGATTGCCTGTATGTGCCATGTCAGGTTACAGAAAAAGAGAGGTGAGGGAAAGGATAAAGCAGTGACTTTCAACAGCTCTGGCATAAACCCAGTTGCAAGAGTGTCTGGTAGTACAATGTGAGGAACCAGAAAGTCACTGGAACAGTAAAACATGTCCAAAAAAGAAACTTCCATGGCTAAAAAGCTTAGAAAGAGTGATTTGTAATAAAGAGCTAAATATCACAAAGGCTGAAGAGACATGAAATCAGACAGCAAATACCTTGTTTCTTAGGTTGAGAGTCCACGTAAACTAAGGTCAATGGAATGAAAATTGAGATATGGCAATCTGGGATAAGAGTATCAGGAGAAAACAAACAAACACAAACCAGCAAACAACAACAAAACAACCCATAAAACCAACTAAAGAGATAGAGAAAAGTAGCAAAAGCGCATCACAAACAACAGAGAGAGGATCCAGATTTTAACATTTTAGAATCTGCACTGGATGAAGTTTCAGAATCAAAGGGCAAGCCCGTCCTTATTTGATGACACATCAGGACTTCCTTTGAGTTAGGGTTAAATTATGCATTCATGTGACTAACAGCACACTGACTACACTATGCCAAGAGCAGAATAATCACAGTTAGGCACCAACCTCATCGACAAAAATTCAAGAACCAAAACTCATTTCAAAAGGGATCATCACCTCCAAGATATATAGCCAGAGCTGAACTGTGTGAATGTTACACCTGCTGTATGACTTTTTAAAGCTTTTTCCAATAAAAACTTGAAATACTAATGCTATTTACAGACACCACCACTATCATCATAACATTTGAAAAAGTGGAAGGCTTTCAAAATGGAGAAGAATAAACAGTAATAATGCCTCCTAAATGCAGCACTCCCCTCTAGTAATTACACTTTTACTAGCACATTTGTTCAAACTTCCTTCACAAATGAAATCCCCATTGCACACAGGGTAAAACACTCAATTCAGACCTCACAGATTTCACTCTCATAAGCCTGGGAGGAATCTGACAGTCCTGCAAGTTACTGTTATTTGTATATTTACCTCTTCCCCAACATTGTTTATACTGCAGCTGAGGCTTCTGAACTTCATCAAGGTCAGGTCTGATAATCACAACAAGGGAAGAAGACATGGTCCCTTTGCACAACAGCTTACAAATGAATTAAGAGCAAAGCATAGCAAGTACACGGTTGCTGGGATACGACAAGAGATGAGAGAAAACAAAGGCTAAGGTCAGGTAGCTATTCACCATGGAGGAAAAAAAATTTGAGTAAGAAACAAGCAGAGATTTTTTACTGATGGCATAATTACAGGGTTTTGATAGCAACCGCGTGGTCACTTAAACATGGCATAAATGTACACTGCTATCCAAGGGAGGGGGCCTGTTCTCCTGCCTCTTCCCACCACTTCAAACATTCATACCTTTCAGCTCCCTCCTGACAGCCCCAGTCCTACACTCTTCCCCCCATCCCACACACATGAAGGTTATTTGCATCTCGCTCCGACTCTTCTCAGATTCATTGTACAAGGCCATGTGAGATCTAGCACTGGCACACACTCTTAAGTGGGAAAGCAGTGTACAAGACAACACATTTTGCAGTGGTACAGCTTTGTGCTGGATTAGTATGAACATGACCACAAGCTGAATTATCTCAACTCCGGGCACTGCCAAACCCTTTCAAAGTATTAGTGTATAGGACTGAGTATTTTCTGAGCTTCTGGAAAGAACCCTATTATGCAGTTGCTATGACACTGTTAAAGTTCTTAGCCGAGACCTGGTGTTTACATAAGAAATCAGTTCAAGAAAAGGAACTTGCACATGAAGATAGCATAACATAATAAAAGCAAAAGCTTCTTGCACTTTATTATTTTTCAAAATAGTCCTGCCTGTGTTGGCTCTATGAATTATGACAGCACACACAGAATCAGCAGCACAGTCCCAGCCTACAGTCAGAGACTGCAAGTGTTAAGATCCTTATGTGTTCACAATGTGGATTCAGCAGAGGATCCTGAATAAAGCAGAAATGTAGCAGCTGATTTGTAAGGGAAGAGAACTGGAATTCTGCACTGCTTATCTGGCAAGATTTTGTTCCTTCTAGCATCCCTAATAGTACTGTGCAAAAGCTTTCAACTTTGAAGAAGTCAACAGATTAACTCTGAAAAGTCTGCAAGATCCCTAGGGATGCACGTTTTAGGGCAGAGACAAGGGCAGTCTCCTAGAAGAGGCTGCAGCCACTCAGCTGCAAACTCCTCTCTGACTTTCTCTCTCATCTCTGGCCCCCTACATTCCCAAAGGGTGAAACCGGCACTCCTGGAGCTGCACACGGGATCATGATACACCCTCCTCTGCTTATCTTCCCCCGAACAACCACACTTCGCTTGCTTTTTTGTGTTGTTACAACATTCCTTCATACTCCATGCAACACCAATATTATTTTTGTCATAAATCCTTTCCATTTATATTCTGGCAAATGTTATGAACACAAAACACTTCTAGGTGCCACTTAATATGACGTTAAAAGCAACAGTGCCTGGAATTTTCCACTGATAACGACTGGGTCTTTCCTAAGTATAGAAGCACTTGTTTTATTAAGTGTTCATTTTATCTTCCCACTGCATTGAAATTCAAATGTTCTTTACTATAAAAAAAAATTTAAAGATCCGGAGATGAAAGGGAGCTTCCACAAGAATAACTTTTTTTTTTTTTTTTTAAAGCTTGTAGTTTAAGTTTCACTGTTAAATTCACTATTTCTTTTTGTTTCTTATTCAGTCCTGGAAAGCAAAGTGACTGTAGTTATTCAAAAAGACCATTTTTCTATGTGCTGCATAAATACAGGACATTATTCACTAGAAAAAATTATAAACTGTCCAAGTAAGACAGGCGTAGCTTAGAATAAAGGAATAGTTGGCAAAAATCAATCAGGAATAGAAGGATGTATAAAATATCTCAGACATCTTCAACCAAGTTCTGATTGCTTATAAAAACCTTTAAGTTAAATGTACATTGCTAATACCTACAAACACCAGTAAACACCAGTTTACTGAATGCCAGTCTGGATTGCTCATTGATTACTTAACTATGCCTGCTCATGGCTAAAGTGGATGCAAAAAATTACCTAAAAGCAATCAAAAAAGCATCTATTTTTTGCCAGCCTGCACAAACTTTGTGAGGATCAGCAGAGCTGGCCATCAACCTTGCACAGAAACCAACAGGAGTCCTCCAGTAACAAGAAAGTAACAAAAAGAGAATGCAACTTGGGTGAATATTAGAGGAAAAAAACAACTACCCATAATTATGCAGTAATTGGAGAATAAAACTGAGAAAAACTTTTTAAGCAGAGAGCACCAAATTCTCTTAATGAAACATGCAAATATATTGAAAGAGATGGAAACCACTATGAATTTAATGTGAAGCAGGAACATACATTTGGGGGAAAGTGATGCTCTGCAATTGCTTTTTTCAGGGCCTTGATTTTTCAAATAGAAGTTGTCAAGATTCTGTGAAGGGTGTTGGCCCTAAACCAGAAAACTGAGCATCTCATTTCTTGTGTTCCATTTGCTTCAGCTTTTCATGATTTTACAAGAAACATGAGCCATGCATGTAATACTCAGCACAATTAACTGAAGTTTAAAAGAAACAACAACCAAAAAATCCCACAAAAATAAAGCAGAAACATTCAGAATATTTATATTAGAACAAATCCAAGTATTCCCACAACTCAAGAAAGTACATTTTATTNATGTAATACTCAGCACAATTAACTGAAGTTTAAAAGAAACAACAACAAAAAAAAATCCCACAAAAATAAAGCAGAAACATTCAGAATATTTATATTAGAACAAATCCAAGTATTCCCACAACTCAAGAAAGTACATTTTGTGTCTATGAGCACTTGCAGAAAGAATAGAGTGAAATTACTGAAACACTTCATGTTTTGCAGACGCAACTTCGGCACATGTTATAGCTGATGGGGAAGGAATGATTAGATAATACACTCTTTTCCACTTCCTTTTAGGCTGATAAATCAAAATTGTTACCAGTAAAAGACATCTTCTCACACACACCTTTGTTCCTCTCCAGCTCTTATTACCATGAACATGGATTTAAAAAAAAAAAAAAGGAAAAAAAAAAAACAAGGAGAGTCTATAAACAGTGGCAAGTGGGGGATTTAGTAAAGCTGCTTTAGTGGGGATTGGAAGACCAAACCGAGTTCTCTACTAAAACAGTCTGGTCTCATGCAGAGTTAGTAACATCTGTGGCCATCAGAGCTCTGCACAACCTGAGTACAGTATTCATTGACATTTATTGGTGACTACTTTGAAAAACTTCCATGGATGGGAAAATTAGAGGCAACCATGTTTTTTGACTCAACTCAAGGAATTCTTTCCAGAAGGAACTAGCTGTTTCAGCCAGCAAAGCAAGCAGAACAGCACATGGACCTACTGTGAAGATAAAATTGCTTCAAGCAAGGATTCTACCACAATCCCTGTACAGCATCACATATATAATACATCATCGCATAGACATTTCAGTCACTTACCCCAGAATTTTGAAAAATAAAAACCCCCCTTTTTTTTTCCTTTTCCTTTTTTTTTAACTCACAGGGAGACACCATGTACTTGCATGACTCTCTGAATTTCAGATGCATTTACAGAGGCCCTGCACCTCTGGAAAATCAGATCCTGGAATCTCATAAGTCAGACATTTGAAAATCCTAGCCTGAAACTTCTGTATCACTGATAAACAGAAAAATGTTGTTAATTTAACACTGGACTGTGTGTGAAAGCAGCAACCACACAACCATGGAAGGTAGTCACATAATTTGTGTGTGGAGTAAGTGACGGATATTTGAACTGTTTGGCTTCAATCCAGATTGAACCTTTTCCACTTGAGTTTATGAGGGGTACTTGAAACACACTTGTCTCTAGCAAAAGCAGCAGTATGATGTAAGGGTGCATCCAAACATCCGTGTCAGTGTGTGAAGGTGTTTTCCTTCCTTGCAAGATAAACTCGGGGGAGCCCTAGCACCTTCTTTATATAGGCAGAAAGGGTAGAAGTTCACACCAAAAAAATAAATATCACTTTCATCACCAGCAATTAGTACTTGTCACTTGTAGGTCTCCAAGTTTCTTAAAAAGAAACTAGACTTATTATTCTCATTCTACAGAGAGGACACTGAGACAAGAACAAAGACCATTTGTCTCTTCAAACAGCACCAGCTGAATGTTTGTTCTCTAGGGTGGAAATCATTTTGTAAGCAAAATACCGGTTTTAACAGACACAAATGAGACTATCTCTGCCTAAAGAAAAATAAATACGTGTTGATTGAGGGAGGCTCATTTAGAAGGTGGGAAAATTCACACTTCAGAATGAACTACCTTTGTTTTAATTTTCTAATTCGCAGAGGTGTCAAAAATAATGTTATACCAAGTACTCACATAACCAATTGATACAGAAGACTGCACTTCAAAACCATAGAACCAATTCATTTTCAATAAAGGCCACAAAAAAGAGGAAAGCAAATAGTTTCTTCTATAAGAACAGTCATAAAAGCAGAAAAAAAAAAAAAA
>WEIU01023547.1:76053-120610 GCA_013389925.1 Aegithalos caudatus
GCTCTCTACCTCAGTGGTCAGGAATCTACAGACAAAACAATCTGTGAGACTACACTTGACAAAGCTTCCATGCTCCAGTGATTTACAACAGAACTTCCATGAAAGCAGCTGCCTGAAATGGAATACATAGTCAGAAAATATCTGCAACACCAGGAAATCTTTTCTTGCTACTCAGAGCCGGTCTGCACCAAGGAGTAGAGCCATGTTTTTATTTGGCAGATTCTGCAACAGAATAAAGAAAAATATGAAATTCTGTACCTCAGTTTCTCAGGTAATGAAATTCAGGTTCCTAATTTTTTGCTGAATGTTTTTTCCCTGTGAAAGTAATTCTGCACTCCAATCAGCACTTCATTTCCAAAAAAGGAAAAGACATTCTGCCACTTAAATGAAATTAAGTGATTTCTGATTAAATAAAAAAACACAAACCCTTAGTGTCTTAACTAAGAATTTCATGAAACAAAGATTCAAAGCAACAGATAGCTGACACTCACTATGGGAATTAGTCTTATTTATGGCTGCTCAATAGAGGGAAGAGGAAAAAAAAACCCAAACTTCAGAGCAATGGACAGAAGAAGTGAAGAAAAGACACACACCGTTCTGTAACACCAAGCAAGAGAAAGAAAGGTGTTTTTGGCTCCCACTTCTCTAAGTAGGGCCATATGAAAATTACCCTGAAAACTCTTTAAAAGCCTGATTTATGCCATCTCCATATTGATCTGAATCAAGATTCCTGTGAGGCAAGATATTGAGCCCAATAGTCTACCTGTTGGCCCTCCACACTACCTGAGGGTGATCACTGCAATAAGCTGCACAAGACAATCTTTCAGCTCCTAAATGATGCCAAAACATGCATCATTTGGGCAATATTTATGCATTTCTGTTAGGACAACTTTCAGCTGAAGATAAGTAGCAGCAAAAGCTAAAGCCCAATCATTTCTCCTCGATTCTGCAGTTATGCTTTCAAGTGGAGATAATCCAGCACCACCACTTGGCAACTGAAACATGGTCTTCCAACTTTATCTCTCCTTCATGTGCCTTTGTCCCGCTGTTCATCTATCACTCACAACATGTCAAATAACACAACTAATCTCTGTGCTTCCCAGAACAGTTTATCTGAAAGACACTCAACACAGTTTCTTAGGTATAAAGATCTCGGCACAGCACCTAAAGCACATTGTTCAGCTTAACCAATTGAGGACACCAGTAAGCAATAAAATACAGTGTTCCCAGGCGTTGCATAGAAATAAAGAACCTTCACTGTAATGAAGATCACTAAATTTCCTATTCTAAGGTTGCTGCTTTGAAGACACATGGCATCATTGAAGGTAACTGCTACTAGTAAATTATTTGACCTTTGTTAACCTAGTAAAAAGGTAAACTTCATTGCTGTGAAGCCACCAGGTATTTACAAGAACACAGGTTTTTGTGTTGTCAATATTTTGTCGCAAAATAAACAACCTACATGGGTCAAGTCTGTGCTCATTGTATTGTCTCCACCTGAAATAAGTGCTTCCTAATGGGGTTGGGAAGAGGAAGGACACGGTCGATTTTCAGAGCAAGAGCCAGGCAAAACCTCTTGTTTCCCTTCTCTTCTAACACTGGGTCAAAGCACCAAAGACAATAAACAGGCGTGACCCACTCCTGCACCCTGCGATCTTCTTTAATGGTTTAAGGTTCGTGCCAGTAACAGCAATTGAAACAAAAACATTCAAGATGACCTTTCAAAAAATGTCTTTGGTCAGTAACAAATCAGAGGACTAGTACTATCAGAGCATTCACCACTCCCAAAAAGAGAAATATTTCAGACCAAGTTTTCTATTAATTTATTTTGTACTTTTTTCTTAATCACTTTGCAATAGTATACTTTACAAACTGCTGCCTCAAGAAGTAATGTCATCTTGTTTGTAAAGAAGAAAAAAATGAGAAATCAAACTAATTTAATGTCTGTCCAATCTTGTCCCAGAGGAGAATAGCATGATGCAAGGCCTAGATTTCTCAGTAGAGCTGTTTCCTATAACACTAACGAAGACTAATCTTACTATACAGAAGCAGGAACATCTGCAGCCTCAGAAAGGCAACTTACTCCACATAAATACAGAAGATATTGAGATAACAGGTGTAAGATGCAGTGAAGTCAGATAATCATTAAAGGGGGCAACAGGTAAAACATATAAGCAAATGGGAGATGAGTCCATCAAATTCAAGTTAAAAACCTTAAATGCATTTTAAAAGTTGTTATCTCTCAACTGATTAGGCTGTCTCCTTATCTGGTGTGATTCTGGAATGCTATTCACACCAGCACTGAAAATACTGATTTTTCTGTACTTCTGAAGGAAGGAAAAACTCACATTTCCCTTTAGGGTGTATTAGGCTCACAGCACAAATGTAACTGAAGGACACATTATGTCCTTTCTCTTAAAGTCTTTCTCTTAAGTCCTTTCTCTTAAAGAACAGTAAGAAGGTCCTGTAAGCCACATCTGCTAATACCTGGATGGCTACAAGCGATTGTATTACAATTGTATTACAATTACAATTATAACCCATCGCAGAATCAGGCCAGAAAACTACTGGTTGCAAAAAGGAAAGATCTCATTTTAGAGTTCAACTTCAATACCAAAATCTGCTACTCTGTCTCACATACACACAAATTAAAGCACATCTGTGGGAGCATTCACTTCTCCCTTCTGTGTGTTTTTCATTACTGTTAAGCCAAACATGCCAACACAAGAACTTCTGCCATGTGAGATCACAGAGACACCTTTGCAGTGTGAGAGAAAACTGCAGCAGCATCATGAAACAACTCAGTAACTGGAGTATTCAGACTTGCTGCTGAATTTCTTTACCTGTATATTATAAATAATTGGACTTGGTTCACAGTCCATTTCTATACAGAGTTATGATTATCAGTGGACCAGATAGTGACACCTTAGAGTATTTTCAGATTATACAGGTGGCCAGTGTCTACAGCTGGAATTTTGAAAACTAGCACAAGAAGGGCAAAAATAATTCAGGAAATTATTACCAATGTGAATAGAATTCTTACGAATATTATTTAAATAAAGGAGCTGTTATGCTGAAGTACAACACGTCTCTTTTTAGACATTATCCCAAACATCAACCAGATCTCTAAATAATTTCTGAGAAAAAACATGTTCTAGTGGTAGATTCCTAATCCCCCTGGAGAAAGCCCAGATCATCTCCATTTAAGGTCAAGCAGGCAACAGCTGCGCATTTTTGCTCCCCAGAACAAAATGCAGCAGACCAAAACCTCCAACACAGATTCCTTTTTAAAAGCTTTTCCTTTCTGATATCCATGGGTGTCTGGACCTGTTCAGCCAGGAGTAACTGAAAACAGTACAATGATGTGCTCATATATCATGGCTGTACTTGTCAGACTTGACACGTCCCATAAGCTGTACTTTGGCATCTGCCTCAGAGCCGCACCAGAACCTCCATGAGGTACATGAGGGAATGGTAACTAACCTGAACTAGAAAAATGTTCTCAAAAGCATGTTCCTAAACAAGCTTGTTTTTAGAGAAACAACATCAATACAAGATCTACAACACTCATGTGGTCTGAACTTGTACATGATATTGTTATTTGGCAAATACATTTTCCATCTTAAAATTCTTATCAGAGTTGACATTTAAGAAGATGTGCATTTTGTTTCTGATGAAATACTAGTATTTTTTCAGTGCCTTAATTTGTACATTTAAGTATCACTCTTTAAAATGGAGACCAAACTATGACTGTGTCAGCAGCTCACAAACCAAATTCTCTTAAGGTATCTCATTTCTAAAAAGCTCCAATTCATTAACAAAAAGAGACAAGAATTTGGGGTTGTGTAACTAAATAACATAACAATTTTACATCATTTTGGTAAAAGGGAGGACTGGTATTGCAGCTGTTGCAGTGCTAGGTGTTGGGACTTCATAGCAAAATACAGAGGGAGAATTTCAATAGTACAAGTTTCATAAAAAAGCCAACAATCCAATGCTAGCACTTTCCTTGGATGACAGTATACAGTAAAAACATGAAACTTCCCTCATAAAAAAGCCAAATACAGTTTGCTTGACTCTGAGAGATTTATAATGTTAATAATGCCATTATAAGTAAATTATGAAACACTTTGCACCAGTAAAGAACCATCACTCCTCATTGTGCAGATATTAAATTAACTTTCAACTGAAATATGTGACCCTAGATTTCCTGGGTTTGATACTAAAGGGCAACAGAAGCAGGCAGATTTATTATACTAAAACCAAGTTGCTAACTCAACTGTGATATGACCAATTTTCAGAAGAGCTAAACCATATTTACCAAAATAAAACCAGCTCAATTTGAAACAGGGTTGTACACCATGCCCAAAGCCCTTCTCTGTCTCTGGTTTGAAAGATGTACCCCAGCAGGGTTCCAAGGAACAAAAACCCAAACAAAACAAAAAAGCCCCCACCCTGTCTGGGTTCCCGCTTAAAGCCAAGAACTCATCTTTGCTAAACAATTATTGTCAAAACTGAGTCTTTAAATGTTCAGACTTAGGCTGAGCTTATGTATTTTTGCCTGCAATTTCCAAATCAGGAAAAGGCACATGCTGTCAGCTGCAGCCACATAGAAAGCCTGATGCTGGATGCTCTCACTTGACAGCTTAATCCTTTTGCATCTTGTAAATCCTTCACTTCCCCAATGCACAAAACCTACTCTATATATGCACTATGTTGTCACTTCCCAACACAGGAAAGTATACATAAGATAACCTGTAACGTAGCATCAAGCTGCTACTCCTATCCAAATAAAGAGAAAGGGTTTTCAAAAAATTCACCTAAATAGCTTCCAGCCAAAAAAAGTGGAAGGGGAAGAAAAAATGTGCAAGTGTGTTTTAAAGATAAATACTTATATATATATAGCAATGATAAATTTAAGAGATGAACTTACATATGCCAGATTTGGGAAAAAACATCCTCTAATCCACCTATTGAAGGTCAGAAGAGACTTGAAATACAGAAAAGTTATTTCAGTTTAAGCACAGGGAGAAGAAAGATGATATTGGAAAGCATTCATCATACACTACAAACTGAATACCAGCTATGTAACAGAATTACCAAAACTATATATATTGAAAGCGTAATTTAAAAAATACCTTGGACAAAAGAAACTCATTCCAAGTCAAACACCCATAAGAAATGGGTCAGCCCTCACTATTCAGATTTTTTTATGAAAAAGAAACATTGCTGTACCAAAAGTAACACATCCAAAGCAGCTCCCTGAGTAAGTTCCCTTTTAAGTTCCTGTTTAAAAAAAGGCAGCGTGTCAGGGAGCAGCTCCCTTTGCTACCCCACTGAAGCATGCAGCTTCCCAGACTCCCTCACCCTGTGATCGAGCAGGTGCCTCCCTGGCACACAATTCCTTTCACAAAAGGTGCTGCCCATGTTTAACACATTACTGCTGGGAACACGTTTAGAGGAGCCACTGCCTGTGTCAGAAGGCAAACGGGACCAATCACCTCGTGAGCTGCTGAGTGACACCACGAGTCCTGCCTCTGAAACTTTTGTTATTTTTTCCCCCCAGCCTACTTCAATTGTTTCCACAACTTGGTCACAGTCTCGGACAAGTTGCCAGAGATCTACAGGCACATCCCACAGCCCAGAGCAAGCTCCTCTGTGCTTCCCTAACTCACACCAGGGGTAAGGAAACTCTCTTCTGTGTAATCTCTTAATTCTTGCAGGAAGGCAGGCTGTTAGATGTACTTTTCTACAAAAAATTCCTTTACTCAAATTATCAGCTGGTTTTAACTGTTTATCAAAAATATGGAAATATAGCAATTATAGCTCTGAGTCAAAAATATTCTGCTATGTGGGGAGTCCTTCAGCGACAGTAAAGGCAACATAATTTCCTATATGTTCATGGGACACTGGCTATCCCTGGGTAGATGATTTATACAGGTGGTATTGCACAAGAAGGTGAAAAGATTTCATTTCTCACACCTTTATATTTCCTTTTTAAATTTAACACCTTTTGCTTGTATTTTCTTTTGTCTTTTTGGTTTGGGTTTTTAATCCAAAATCTACAAAGAGAATAATTCTCTTAAAGTTTTGTAGAGGCATTCCTTTTCCCAAAGCTGCCTATTCACAGACCAGCAAGGGTAAAGAAGCTCTTTCACTAACTCTGTAAAACATTTTTCTGATCTAACACACTGAGACAGCAAACAGGGTTTCTTTTTTTTTGTTTGTTTGTTTTTTGGGTTTTTTTGCTGTATGATGAAAAATTACCCTTAATTAAAAAACTTGAATGATTTATAGCGGTACTAGAACTGAAATTGTATCATGTTACTCTAAGTGCAGTTCAAGCTACAGAATCCATGTAGTGTTTTTGTTTTGACATCCATTAAAAGTTTATTTTCTGCTGTTGCTCATTGTAACTAACACACTTGTCCTGGATTGCTTCTAATAACAGAGAAATAATTTAGCTAGGATTTGTAACATCATGAACTGAATTTCAAATGCAGAAGATAACCCATTTATTTAGAAGGGAATCACAGACATGTTGTACAACAAAATACAATCCCAGCTTTAAAATCATTGAAAAAGGTGCACCTCAGAGAAACATGTCATATAGAGAACATTCAATATTTACATATACAATTATTTAAAAAATAAATACGATTCATTAATATGTATGTCTCTAAGGTACTTATGCTCCTTACAATCATGTTTCCCCCTTCCATCAATTCACACCTTACTACTTATGTCTACATATGGTTCTGGTTATAGAAGAGACAAACCTAATATGGGCTTTTAATTTTGTGAGGTGTGTTTTCCCTGTTAGCAGATACACCTGAACTCCTTTTCCTATTAGCGACTGGTAGGCATCAGGCAAAGATACATCCAGGTTTTTCTGCTCAGCAGCCTTGTGCAGTTCTGAATATTCAAGTGAGAGAAATGTCTGGACATGCTGCTACTCCTAAGGCAAACAATCTATTACACAGTTCTCTAGAAGCTGTTTACAGTAGGCAGAAGCAGCACTTCAGACCCCCCAGTGCCTACAAAGAAAAAGAAGATTCCAAGACAATTTTTTTTTCAAGGTTGAAGTTATACATAAAATGTATTTTCAAGTGAAGAGAGGAGTTAAGGTTTATTCTACCACCCAGAGAATCTTTCTCTTCAACCACAAATACTGCAAATGCAGACCTTAAAAAATACAGATTTTATGCATACACACATAGATTGAACACACACACAGACACTTAACTGCTGTAGGCAGCTCTTCACTGGAAGCTGGACTTCATTCCAGAGCTACAGCAGGAAAGCTGCCCCATCATCTCAATTTTATCCTGTTAGAGTTCAGTAATTTAATGTATGAGAGTGGCTCAGCTGTTAATTTAAAAATTACACACTTATAACATCCCATGACACAAATATCCAAACCCTGGGAAACAACCCACAGTCATGACAGAGGCATGTGCTACAGGGCAGGTGATAAGTGTAACAAATCAATGTGAAATTAGGCATTTAATTTACAGCAGGCAATTTTATGTCTTTTTTTTTTTTTTTTTGCTACTCATTTGTCAAGACGACGATGCAATTGTTATTTAAGAGAGATTCAGATTTATTTATTACCACATTTTTATTTTTAAAAGCTGCATTTATTTCTCATCCTCTGAGGAAGTCAGGAATATAGTACATCCATTGTACAACAGGAAACTCACTGGAATCAGTTTGTAACTGGTAGTGTGAAGGTGATTTTCACTGCTTTTTCAGACCATCAACAAACAAAAATCTATGTGATACAGATATAGAACTACAACAGCAACTTTTTGTTTGCTTTAAGAATAATTTAATTTAGAAAAGTACCCCAGCTAGAGAAATAAAAAAATCCCACAAGGAAGTAAAGTTCTGTTCCCTAAAACTACAAGACACTAGAATAGAAGATCTCGTTTGCCTTCTGGAGATTGAAAAAAGGCTTAACAGGACCCTCCTGGCATCAAGTAACTTCTCAGAAGCTAAATTTATGTATTATATCCTCCTCAATCATATTATATCATTCTCAATCACAGAAAAAAGGTAAACAGAAAGATAAAATGAGTTTTCCTGTTACTAGCACTTCTCAAACTATGAGCTGAATTGTTGCTTCTTTCCCCATCCCAGGGAAATGTTTCTCCATATGACTGAAAAATTACCTTATATGCCACAAGTCAGTGCCTAAATCTTCAATCAACATAACTTTATAGTATTTTTCCTATCACTATGTTTATGGTTAGTAAGATTTTTTTTTTCAATAGATAGAAGTGAATTACTGGGGTTTTGGGACATCTCATTGTAAAAATCTACACAATAGACTTATGCAACATAACTTTTAAGATATCCTCAGGGCTCTTCACTTGGTCATGTAGAACTACAAAAATTCAAGTAAGTCAAACCTCTTCTATTCCACTGATATCACTGCTGCATTTAGTGAACATATGACAGGAGACAGGCTGTGGCATTTCCAAGGGAGCCAAATTTATCCCGTGTGACTTCAAGGGAGTCAATGCAGTTGCACCAGGAATGAGCGTGGCCCACGTTTTTCACTTTGGTCACATACCCCATCTCATTGTGAAGGGCACCCAGGAACAAAGATAAAAATAACCTAATACAAATCAGGGAAACAGTCACATGTCAGTGAAGTGGGAAGCAATAATTGTGATCAGTGACTCATCCTGAAGTATGGGGTATAGGGGATTCCCTACATAGTAACATACAGGGTCAGCCACCAGACCTCTTCCTGCAGATTCACTCTGTGAATCCCCATGCCTAAGACAAACCTTACACATCCATTAACAGCACTGATAAAACTGCACAGCAATGCAGCCAACTGTTCCTCTTGTGTGATGCTCAGTCTTGTCACACGAGTCACACTTTGTGACTTCTAAAAAAATATCAAATATAATTTTCCCTGTTGATGCAATTTTGTTTCACCAAGTGGTGTGTGCATGTACAATACTTCTTTATACTGGCCTAAAACACTGGGGACTGAACAGCAGAGAGCAGCTACTATTTGTGACAATGATCAGTCTTTGTTTCTGTGTAGTTATTTTCCAAGCTGTCCATTTTGACCTTGATAGCCACCCATATGCAGCTGCGTCCTAATCTGTTTCTCTTTCTGCACACTTTAGGTGGGTGACAGCACCATGGAGGATTAACAAGCAAGGTATGTGTTTATTAGTCGAACTTGAGCACTTGTCAAGACAAACTTGTTGAAATACAGACACAGAATTGGATTCCGTTGCTTACAAGGAAACTTATCCCACAGATAGGAGTAGGAGGTTACACAACACACAGATGTACCAAAAACTTCCAAAACCACATAAACTATTAAATCAAGAAACTCAATCTATTTTATCCTCTCCTCATCCCTTCTCTCCAATGTTTTCTCTAGCTGTATGAAATACAGAGATTTTAACTTACGCTACCTTCCCTTCTTTTGTATCCCCTTCTGGTCACGTATTTCCAAATATCTATTTTGTCCTTGCATCTGTGATGCCCAACCAGATAATATTGCTTTTTCTGGAAGGACTTCAGAGCTCCAGAGCCTTGCCCCTTGAGTCATGCAAGTGAAATATATGCAGCAACAGAGCAGTGCAGGTGCCAGCACAGTTACACCTAATGCAGTGCACATGAAATGGAATGTACACTTATTCTGCATGTACACAGGTTCACATTGATGTTGTTCCAATACCTCTGTGAGCCCCAAGAAAAAAAGAAAAACAATCAAGAAAGATAAATGTTGCTGCAGCAGGTCACACACAGCCCAAAGAACCAAGAGTTGCACACACCTGACAGTGAAAACATGACATAAAACGCCGTGATGAAATCACCTGCAGGAAACGCTGTTCTCTGGGCAGTGTCTGTCACAGAAGCTGATTACACAAACTCCCCTCTATCCATGTAAATTCATTTGTTGTTCATCTACTGGGACTTGTCTGCAAGAAGATAAACAGTCTAATGCACTCCAGTCTGAACTGGGCTGGGAGAATGAATGTGTATTCAGGCAAGAGGCTTTACAATTCCCATGCACGTCTTGCTTTTACTGTACTTAGGACAGACCATGACTAGCAAAGAGCTAAGCAGAATATACTTGGCAAGCATTTTAACTGCTTAAATAGATGAAAACAGGTACAGCAAAAAGTCAAACAAAGATGAAAAATTGTAGTCACTACAAGAGTATGTTCTGGTGTATAGGGGTTTTTTTCCAATAAAGTTAAAATCAACCACAGCTCAAAAAATAACAAAATCTGAAGTTCAGTTTGAGAAGGAGATGTCATTACATGGAATCCTCTAAAGGTATTAAAATAACCATGTACAATCTGATTGCTTTTGAAAGTCTCTCTGAAATACCAACAATGCCACTGAAAGCACATACATTCTGTTCATACAGTACCATTTAACACTACAGCCAAACATGGAGGATTAAAAAAGGAAGAGCCTGAAAGACTTTCCTTTCCTATTAAGGGTTTTCCATTTTAGCCACATATAAAGACAAATTCATGGGCAACAAAGTATCTCTTCAGTCAGGATCATCATGTAATTTGGGCAACAGGCATCCAAGCAATTGCTTTCCTTTATACGGCATATATAATTTCACTTATTTCCAAGAAAAAAATAATGAAGTGTTAATAAGGTGAGGCCTTCTGTGAAATAGAAGAACACAATATAAATTCATTAAATGTTTAGGGGTAAATGCAGCTTCAAGAACAAAGTTTGACAGATGACTATATCATCATTATTTTAAAAACCAAGTTTTCATTGTGACAGCACCTACATTCAGAATCCAAGTCACCATGACCTAAACAAGCATATATCAAAGGCAGCTTCTTGAGGGTTTGTACAGGAGGGTTTTAATGTTGCAACTACTTACTTGGATACACTTTAAATGTAATGCTCACTTAAAAGACAAAATTGTGCAAATGCTTTGTTTTGTTCCTCACAGCATTCCTCTGCCTTTGCACCCATGTTTGTCATACATTGTCCTACATGCATAAAAAGGTATTTAGTCCTTATTCTATCCTGTCTGTTGAGAACTATGCTAATAAAATTCCCTACAGCAGTGATGCATTAGGTTTTAATTGCTCTCCATAAAGAACTTTTTCTTGGAATGGAAATACTTCAGCAAGATTTCTTTTCCTCCCTTCCAGAAAAAGGTACTGTTAAATCAGATTATCTGCCCTGTCAGTACCAGCCAGCAGGACTATCCAGATCTCCTGGCTGAAAGGTCTGTGACCCTACTCTTATCATCAAGCCTTCACATGTGCTTTAACAAATAAAGCAGAGGGGTGTGTGTGCCAAGGCAATCAGCTACAGACCTTTCAGAGACTGTGTAAGATAGAGAGTTTAGGATCTAAGCAATAATCTGGGCAAAACCCAGATAGCCACAATTTCCATAGTACAGTCACTCAACACTGCTAAGAAGCAGGTGCTCAGTAACCTTCAGGAGGAGAAGCATAATACAGCACAAATCTAAACTTAAAACGCCAAACTTAAAATTTGTTTTAATCCAAAAACACTGTAAAAGCAATCTGTTTATTTCAGACGTTTTAGAACTTTAAAACAATCTCCATTTGCACTCATATAAACACTTCTGCACTTCTAATTCTCTGCTTTCCTGCTTTCCAGCTCCCCAAAGGCTGTCTAAAGCAAAGAGAAGATATTAGGCACTTTGCACTGTTCCTGACCACTGCTCTTCTTTCCTGCACTCCTAAAAGCTCTTGATTTGTGCCCTCTGCTTTCTTGTTGCCATGGAGAAGGTCCAACACATGACCCGCTCCGCTCTGAGGAGAGCCTCAACTATTGAGGTCAACCCACAAGCACGCCAAAGGCTCCAAGAGCTCTTTGTGAATTTCTGCTTGATTTTAATTTGCCTCTTGCTGATCTGTATCATTGTGATGCTTCTCTGAAGTTCCAGCAATTCTCTGCCCTGCCTTCTAGGAAAGTCACCCACCCCAGGGGGAAGAGAAACCTACACATGCAACTCCCAGGGCAAGGATCCTCATGTGAAAGGGGCTAGCACTCGGACTAGAGGGTGTGCCAACCAGTGCTCTGTTATCTTACTGCCCACTACATGTATTAAAAACCATTTTCTGTGCAGAACAGTGTTTAGAGCCTGTAGTTACAAAGTAGTGCGTGACTCAATTTGTCAGTCTCAATTAAGAGATGTCTTTACTACGTGGCATAAAGTATCAGAAAATCAGATTATCTACTCCGATCAGTAAAAGCCAGCAGCTGGTAAATTCAACGTTTTAGTCAAATAAACACCAGCAACACTTCTGGGGGACCTAAGTGTTTATGGGTTTCTCTGAAAATCTTTAAGCCTGTGGAAGGGTTCCAAATTTGGACCATGCCTGCCCAATGAAGAGCTTACAGGTACACAGCCCTCCACACATCCTGGGAAAATTTCTGCTCTGCTTAGTTCAAGGTGCTGCATTTCTGCATTATCAACTGAAGGCATTCAAATTGCTTTAGTGTTTTTCAAAGGAATATGAGAATCAATCAATAATCTCTTCTAAATCAGAAAGGAAATACTATTTCTCCCCATGTTTTTCTCCCTATTTAAGAGATCTTATATATGTGACATCTGGAAAGACTTTTCATTATGTTTTGCAGAAAAAAAATGACACTACCATAACTGATATTAAAAAAAAATGTTTTCCATAGTCATTTGACTGATATGACAACTGGCACAACTTGGATTCTCAGCATTCTTAATATTTGCCTTTAGACAACTTAATTAAGGCCTATTCTAATTTATGTAATAATTTCCTTAGTTTAAAACTACAAAAACCTTAGAACTTGCCAATGTCACATGAGATGGCTTACACGTGATGTGGCAAAGAGAAAAGTCCAGGTCACCATTACTGCTATGACTGAAGTACATCCATACAAATATAAGTAACATTCTCATCTTCAGCTGCAAATTTCTGCTAGAGAACATGCAAGTACTTTCCTAAAATAAATGACAGATTAAAAAGCTCCTTGTAAACAATAATGCACAGGAGTGGAAACACTGCAGAAATATCTTTTCAACATGTAAACCATAGGCTATACACATAGAAGATGACACTTCTACTCCAGAAATGGTGAGTAACAAGACTGAGTAGAAGACTTCCAATCCTACTAACCCCATTACATGTTGCTGGTATTAAGCAAAATTCCTAGAACTTTGATAAACTTCTCAAATTTAAAGAAAGCTCAAGAACCAACAGAGGTCAGATGACATCCATTTTTAAAAGATACTCTTCTATTCCTTTCTATGTAAACACTCTTACTGATGAATACAGAAAATCAAAACAAGTTTATCTTGTATTCTGCCTTTAATACTCAGTATTTCACGAGTAGAAGTTAACAATCAGTAGCTGAGCAAGAAGGGAAGAAGTCTTTGAAAAAACTCTGTATTCAATGGAATGCAAGCAAATCCAGTGGTGAATTTCTTGTCTGGTGAGTAGGTATGTTGAGACCAGACTCTGAAAAAAGGTTACCCACTAGAGGAAATTAAAATAGCTACTTATATGATGATTAGGGCAAGCACTGGTGAGACTGGCAACACACCCCACACTTGCAAGTTAATATATGAGCATGACTGATTTGAACTGTCAGTGTAAACTCAATTTCTATTTCATGCATTCTGACCACTATCACAAACACATGAGATTTTAGCAAGCGTATTTTCCTTTTTCATCCTTCTTACTTTTCTTCTCTTTTCAAATCTGCATTTTTGTGATGGATAGAGTTTCTAGTTTTAGTTTGCTTTGGATGTGTTTCAAGAGATATCAACTGGAAATAGACAACAGTACACTTGCTGAAGAAAAAAGTGTTAAGAGTAAAGCATCAGCACATTCTGATGACATGTTTGGGTTACAGGTTTCACAATCCAGTAATATAAAAGAGTCAGAGTAAAGCATTGCTAAAAATGTAGCCCAATAAAAACAAACCCTCCAACTTCCTCGTATGTACCTGAAAACCCATAACTTATTTTAAAACAATAACCAAACAAGAACCAAACCAAGTTGTCAATAAATTGGAGGCCCTATTGCTATTTTACAGCAATGCAGTTACATTGCATATACTGCAATATAATTGAACCAACTGAATATGGTTAATTTATGTCTTAGGCTTCTGCTGATCAGAAAATCTGTTACTATCCTTTATATCACCAATTGTCAACTGAACCCAGAAATTTTAGAAAACCCTTTTGTACATAATACAATCTTCTTTGTAGACGTATATAAGATTTAACAAGAATATCTACAATATTTTTATTTAATAAAAGGACTGCTTGAAAAATATTAATGCATAAAATACAACCCATCATGTTTAGAAAGAAGCATCCATTCTATTACTTAATAAGAGTTATGTGCAAAGAAGCTAGTAATCACACAACTTTCCAATTCTCTAAATCTTTATTTATTCTGTTTTGGTTTTCAGGAGTAATCTTGACTATTTTGTGATGTTCAGGTCACTTACATGTACCCGATTTGCACTCAGTAGCTAGTGCTTGTAACTATTCCTAATGAATTTTCTGCAAGTGTAATCAAAAAGTTCACCACTTTTATGAGCCATAATAAAAACTGCAAACATGTACAGCACGTGGCTTGGATTAAGTTTTCAGTTCTCTGCTCCACTTCACCCAAGCCTAAATCTTTTTCCTAAGGTCATCTTACACACTAATAGTGAATAAAGACAGCTCAACAGGCAACAAACTGGTATTGCTCTTCCTCCGAAAAAACTGCCAACTTCCATGATAATTTTATACTGGAAAGGAGTTGAATCAGGAACCAAAATAAGTTGGTTTTAAAGATGTGTTTCCTCAGCCAGCTCCTCAGCAAAAAATGATATAATAATTGATACAATAATTGAACAATTGATATTATTCTCTAGATGAAAACATTACTCATTTAAAAATTGAAACTTTGCTCTGACCAAGACTATTCTAGTAAGGTGGTTTAGAAGGCAGCAGTTACTTGTATTTCTTTAATAACTGTTCTATACCAATTTAGCAACAACTTCCCTTCCTGGTAGAACTGAACCACCCAGTGGACAGTCAAGAGTAAAACAGCCTTAAACAAAATTACTCACATGACATGCAGAAAATGTTTGTCACCCCCATGCACAAAGAATTTTTATGTAAGTTTTGATACAACTACACCAATGGCCAATGGTACAACTAGGCCAGTGGTATCCTGCTATGCATTAGGAAGAGTATTCCCAGCAGGGCAAGGGAGATGATCCTGCCCCTCTACTCCACCCTAGTGCAGCTGCAGTGCTGTGTCCAGTTGTGGGTTCCTCAGTACAAGAGAGACAAGGAGCTCCTGTAGCAGGTCCAGCAGAGGATGACAAAGATCATTAAGGCACTGGTAAATTTCTTTAAGAGGAAAGTCTGAGGGAGCTGTGCCTGTTCAGCCTTAGGAAGTGACTGAGAGGGGACCTCATCAATGGTGGTCAGTATCTGAAGGGGGGGTGCCAAGAGGATGGAGCCACTGCTGGTGCCAAGCAACAGGGACAAGAGGCAGTGGGCAGAAACCAATGCACAGGAAGTTCCACCTGAACGTGAGGAAGAACTTTGTTACTGTGCAGGTGGCTGTGCACTGGAACAGGCTGCCCAGAGAGGCTGTGGAGCCTCCCTCATGGGAGATGTTCAGACACCACCTGGATGCAAGCCTGTGCCGTGTGCTCTAGGATGACCCTGCTTGTGCAGGAAGATGGTAGTCTCCTCCAACCTTATCCATTCTGGGATATACACAGAAAAGTAATCATAAAAAATGTACACACTTCTTAATGTATGCTGAAACATATTTTATCTATATCTTCTCTGCCAAAATTAGAGCAGAGTAATTGAATACTTTCATCTAGAGAGTGTTCCCATTTATATTTAGAAGCATATCAATACCCTATAGATTACAGACAAGATGCCTGTGTTTGTATGGCTAGTAATGAATAGTGCCTAGCAGAATAAAATTTGAATTTTTTTGTGAAATTCTGCTAGATCCAGAGATCTCTTACTTAACAACAAATGTAATTCTTTTAGCTTGGACCTCCATAATAAAAAGTGGGAGGGGAAAAAAGAAAAAACAAACAAAAACCCAGAAAAAACATCCTTTAAAAACTGATGCTCACCTCAGCAAGAACCCTGGTAATTTAAATTAATTAACACAGGCCCTAGATTTACTGTAGTAATGTCTGATTGATTTCTTTATAAGCTTTTTTTCTTTTAAGGTAAAATAATGCCAGAAGTTACACCTTTGTATAAAATGTAAAACTATAAAACACTGCCCTCTTGTGACCTTCCCTAAAAACGTAGCTGATTATTAAAAGGAAGTTTCGGCAACTTTTGGTAGTGTTAGGGTTGAGTGGGTTTATGTGTTCCTTTTATTTATGTATAGATATTTCTATAAATAAAACCCAATTGTCGAGTTATTAACGCTATCTTAAAATAAGTAATTGCATATGTGCTATTAAAAGCGCCAAGCCAAGGGCACATCCTTTGCCAGCTCAATCCAGATTCTTCCTAAGGCATTTGCAAGACTGCAATGGACCTTACACAGCACACTGCCGGCTAAACACGACTGCGCTGCACGATGCCAAACCCTAGAAGGGTAGGAAATACTTCTATGAACAGACAGACATTTTACCCAGATAAGAAAACAGGATGCCAAGGGGTGTTGCACCTATAGATGTATTTACAAGTAAATTTTCAACAGTCTGTTGCTGAAAGATACCAAGTCTTGAGAACATTAATTCTTTCGAAAATTCAATGGGCCTGGAAAATACCATACACGTTTAAAAAGTCAATGAAGTGCCAAACTGTGTAAGAAAATTCAGGTCCTTCCTCCAATTATTAGTTCTTCAGAAATCCTTCAGTACTGGAATGAAAGTTATCATTAACCTTAATTTTATTTCATTTTATTTTTAAGGTATTTGAGGAAAAAAAGGCTTGTAGGAGCATCCAGATACTTTTCCAGGGAAAAAACCAAACAACTAGCTATTGTAAGCATACGTTTTTTTCCTAAGTGGCAGAAACTAAAAACCAGGAAAAGAGCTGTAGACACAATGAAATTCATGTGAACCTACACGGCTTAGTACTGGAGGAGCAACCCTAAGCTACAATTAGGAGTCGCTGCAGGCACTAGAGGGCAGACTGACGCACGATGGATCTTGCCAACAACAGAGGTCTCAACCTGCTGCTCAACTTTCTGCTCATTGTCTTGGTTCTAGTGCTCGCATTTATCCTCGTGAAGCTGATGTGAACCTCTGCGAGGCTCTGCTTCCTTCTCACAATTTGCCCTGTGAATTTTGCAACGATAATCTAGACACTTTAGACTATCTTTGCATATAAATATGCAAAGACTGCAGAGGCTAAAATATCCAACAGTTACAGAATGTGTTCACAGCCCAAATTTATCAGAAAGCAACCCTAAGAGCTGTGAGCAAGTATCTACCTGCCACTGAGTGAGGAAAGCACCTACAGCCTGTCTGGGCACCTGAAGAAACCCAAGAATCCATCAGCAGCTACTGTACCTTCTCATTGTTACAGCTGATTGTTATTTAAAGACCTACAAATTATTTGCAGCACTCAAGGAACAATTTCTGCAAAAAGGGGACAGCAGAAATCAAATTTTTAAAATGGAATTTCTGTAGAACATATACTTTATGGGAAATGACAGCAGGAAGGCAAACCAAAATGCCAGCTTTGAGTTGACAGCACACATCCAATTACCTGTGGAGAGAAAAGCACAGATGCTGTAAAAGTAAACAAAGATATCCTTGAAGAGCAGCTTGCAGTAGCAGAAATGGGGATAAGTGAAGGTCAAATATGAAAACATAATTATTATTTAGACCTTTTTTGACCACATGTGGTTCACTGCAACACCTTAAAAGCCAGAAGCCTTCTGTTATCCAGCATACCAAAAGAAGCAGCTGTCAGAACAACTGGAAAACAAAGGGCCATTACCCAGGGTTATCGTAACTCTGCCCAGGAAACTCTTAGCACCAGCACATACACCAGCAGTAGGTGCAGCTGCACAAACCCAAGATGCATTACACCCTCAGAAGAAGGATTTACCACTTATGCACAGGTCAAGTGAGCAGTGTGGGAGCCCCCCAGCCGTATTTGACAGGCCACTTGTTACTTGCAAGTGCAATCATCAGTCCATAGCCTGTCCTCACCTCTAGGCATGCAGCAAAAACTTCTTACAGGACCTTCTTTTGTGGCTTTTTGCAGGATGATGTACTATTTCCTACAGGGTCCCTGGAAGGAGAGTGATCAACAAGAGCACACTTCTGTTGGAATGATTTTTCAGAAGGTACTGCTAAAAACATTAGAAGTCCTGGGAAAGGAAGGGACCAGAAGCAGATTTTCACACATTACATTGGAGCCAAACAACTTCCTCTTAGCATCTCACTCTCCCAAGTGAAACACAGGAAGAGTGTACACCAACAAATACATACTGTACGGTAAATTTATTGCCATAGATATGCATATTAACACACGTGCTAAAAAGAGGCAGATATTGTTTCATGGATGGGAGAAGCTCCAGCTTCCTACTGCCACCAGCAGATCCCTGATTCAGCACATATACTGCTGAGTATATTATAGATATGTATTATAGAATAGACCTATTCATGTTCACACCCAGAACTTCCATATGATCACTACTGTTACTCAGTTATCTGCAGGAGACTCATCTAAACTGGATTTGTGAATAGCCTTTTCACAGGAAAAGGCAGTACGCCCAGTAAACCTGAAAGCTTAAGGAAGTCCTGCCATTGATAACCATCCACATTCCACTCTATGCTATCTGCTCCAAAGCCTAGAGAGCATTAGTGTGCTCGTTTTGTCTGGAATAAAGTTAATTTTCCTCATGTTATAGGAGTTAGCATGGGACTACGGTTCAGTACAAGTCCAAAGTGTAGGTCCCTACCAGCTACTATGAAGGAAATTACCTCTGCCCCAGCCAAACCAGCACAACGGCCTAGAGTAGGACAGAAGTTGAAACAAACTCTTTTTTCTCACCTGCTCTGAAATATGTGCCATAAACATTTGAAATGGCTTCTGCAAACTACATACCCACAGCTTGAAGTTGGTAGTTACAGTAGTATGACTTCCAATCTGTTTGCATTTAAAGCAGAAAACTTTGCACAGCTACATCACAACAAGCACTTCATCATTTATTTTGATAATCTTGAAATATTCTGCTTTAAAAAAAACCTGTAATATATACACCAGAGATGTATGTGGTAATGGTTACATAGTTGTGCATTACTTAGGAGAATTTCTGCTGATGCTTGACATAGATGGCTCAAAGCACACCAAAACCACTGAAAAAAACTAGGAAACCCACTCTAGCCCAAAGCAGAGTAAGAACAGTTTTCCCAACAAAATGTTTATTCACTGACATACTGCTTGGGATAACCCAAAGCTTATTGTCTTTTATGACCTTCTGTATATTCAGAAGTTTCCCAATCTTAGGGAGACTACTGTGACACCAGTTAGCCCTCACAAAACAATAAAATCACATATTCCTTTTTAATAAATTGAGGAAGATGAGCCTACTGCCACCAACCAGCATGTGTTTCCAGATCAAAAATTACATACCCAAGTAGTCTGTGAGAAACTTTGTCAGAGAGTGGAGAAACAATCCCCAGATACAACCCCAGTAGATTCCTTCAGCAAGGACTGTGACAGAATCCTCAACAAATGCAGAAATACACTGCTGAAACGGAAGCATGCACTTTCCCAAGATGACATATAAAGCTGGCAAAGTTATCAGCTAACGAATGCCAAGGCTCTTTTTGCAGTCAAGCACAGTCCAAGTTTGGTTTCAGATCATCTGCTAGCACTTACTCCAGACTGAACCTACAAGCACCCTATAATGAATAGAATCCCATTTGCTGGGCTACCAACTTCACAGTGAAAGGAACAGAACATAAAAGTTATGGCTTACAGTAAAGAAGTTCACTCTGCTAGCTGAAAAGTGATAATCCTTCACGTTAAGAAGTTTTTTATTCCTGAAAAGTATGGTTTCATCAAAATGTGATATAGGAAAAATGTTGGTATGAATAATTTTAATTTTCTGATCTGACAGGACTGTAAAAAAACCCTAGCTTTGAGTTGACATTTAAGAATGAAGTTTTATGTGGCAAAAATGCTATTTGATGAATGTTATGACTTTTCTTTCAATTAAAGTTTTACAGCTTTGTTTACCACTGTTTACATATGCATGCAGTTTACTTTCTTCCTTTTCTGCTTTGCAATGAAAATTGTTCTAATAACTCTAAACTTGTCATTGCATTAAAACTTAATTTCCAGCAACTTTTATATAGGTGATATGATCAATACAGTGTTTTCCTCATTAAAAAAAACACTAAACGTGGTACATTAAAGGGAAAAGATGCACTTAAGTAATTTCCACCTATTATCTCTGCAATATTGTGACACAATTTAGCACACCATGAAATCATACAGATGCTCTGTACACTAGAATAAAGAGTTTCATACTGTGATACTTACAACATTGTACAAAGTTAATATGTAGATATGCAATCTTCTGAAGCTTTCCTTCTTATTATATGATCTCCAGCAATTTTAAAGGCATGCTACTACTTTAAATCTAATTTTTGGACTGGCACACAGCATGTACCTACATGTATTCAGATAATAGG
Source organism: Aegithalos caudatus (assembly GCA_013389925.1). Classification (NCBI taxonomy): domain Eukaryota; kingdom Metazoa; phylum Chordata; class Aves; order Passeriformes; family Aegithalidae; genus Aegithalos; species Aegithalos caudatus. The sequence continues at coordinate 96,739 of WEIU01023547.1, forward strand.
ATATATAATAGGATCAGACTTTAAGAAATGCCATTGTTTGAAAACATAGAACCTTTAAATTTAGATTTTATGGCCTCCAAGTTCAGTAAATGGGAAGTGTTGTGCATTATAAGCATTTTTTTGTCTTAATACAGTCCTTATCACACATTTCCTTATTCAAAGATCAGCTGTATATTGAAAACAATTAAGTGAATGGTAAAATATAAATTCTGCATGGAAAATGTTTTCATTAAAGCAATATTTCTTTGTTTCAGTGCATAAACTGAACTCAATAAACTGAAGGACTGTTAAAATTTGTTCCTAGGAAATGTGTAGGAGAATGTTTATTTTCAAAAAGCATATGTTAACTCACATTATCTATAGAAATGCATTTTCAGATGCAACTCCATGGTGTTTCACAATAACCAAAGACCATATTCTCCTTGGAGATTTATTTCTGAGATGTAAAAATACCACACCCACAGCTGAAGGATGAACCTTCTCTAAGAGGCATTCTGTTCTCCCACAGCACATTTTCTGCACTTGCAAACCTAACCATGTCCTGAAAGACAATCACAATGTAGCTGTAGGTCTTCTACCCAATACTCTGAGATTCAGTAACACAATGCACAGGAAATTTTATTTTACAAGCCATGGTTTACAATTGGAATGGAAAAGCCACATGATAGATGTTATAATTTGGGGAGAAAAGTATAAGAAAAACCACTGAGTTCAGTCAACTTGAGACTACTAAGGAAACAGAGAATCTTAAGCTCGAAAGTAATTAACCTTGGAACAGCTTTTGGGGATGTTACATTATACTTTCCACTAGTCTTTAGAATAAACAAATAGAAAGTTTGTCTGATTTTACAAAAATTAACTCTGAATTACAGTTTTCTACATCACTCTATGAGGGAACTGTATGTGAGGACACAAAAAACTTATTTGTAGTGTGTTCAGTCCAACAGCTGTTCCGGAACCATCAGTCTTCAAAATCAACTCAGAAAATTGTTGTTGTCTATTCTTAACCTCATTAGTGATAGGCTGCTGGAAGGGGAGGCTACAGAGTGCATCTATCTTAAAGATGCACAAAGCTGCTCTACGTTAACTGTTGAAACCAAAGTTTATTGTTCATGGCAATAGTAGTTTTAAAGAAAAATAATGATAAACTGATTTTTTTTCAGTCCTAAAAAAACCACCACATTTCCATCAGGATATATATGCATTAGAAGGAAAAAAGTAAAAGAAATCCTCACTAAAAGGAAAAGAAAAAAAATATAGAGAGCTTTAGCTTTTGCTCCATTTATAAATCATCAGCTTCCTCTTATGCCTTCTACTCTATCTCTTAGATATATATTCCACTTAGGATTGTAGTTTTCTTGGTCTCTCAGAAATAATACAACACCAGTTCCCAGGTACAGGTGATCTCTGAAAAAAGAAGTCACAGCAGAATGATGCTCAGGTTTCTTTAAAAAACAGGTGTCAAGACAGGAAGAACCATTCCTGTTTTTTCATTGCTTCTGGCACCTCCCCTCCTCACAGGTGCAACCTCTGTCAGAAAGACAGGAGGACAGGGAGGGACAGCAGGGGTTGCCTCCAAGAGCCCAAAGGCTCACTGCTCTTGCATGTGCTTTAACCTTCTCTGGGTCCTACCTCACAGCCACATCTCACTTGAGGACATAGAACAGGTCCCATTTCAAGGCCCTGCAATATGACTCCACATTATGCCAATGGAAGTGCTTGCTAAGGCCACCAGGAATTTCCTCCACAGAGATATAAAAGTTACAGGTGAGAAAAAAAAAAAAAAAAAGGCGCCAGTTTTAGGCAAAATGTGAAATCTCAAAAACCTGAAAGGTCTGGCAGCACTGTTTCTGAATCAAAGTCAAAGATAAATAATGCTTGTGGTTCCCCCTGCTGGCTCTGTCCTCCAAGCACAGCTCAGTAGCAATGCCTGCATGGATGAAAGTTTTTGAGTAACATAATAAAACATACAGGGCTTCATCTCTTTCAAACATTTCACTTTGTCTTTGTACTGTATCTAAACCTGATCAGAGGGAGAAACCACTTCTGAGACATGAAGGACACAAAAGCTTGGACTTGTTTTGATCTAAACAAAACAAACCCTAAAACACCCATCCTAAACAGTGTTGTAAAGGCACACATAAGATGTGTGTATCTAAATAATAAGAGGCATGTATCTAAATGAAGTAAATAAGTAAATAAACCTTCCTCTACTGTTGTGAGACCCTGTCTGGAGTACTGCATACAGCTCTGGTGTACCTGACATAGAGAAGAATGATGGAGAAAGTCCAAAGAAGGCCACAAGGTTGGTAAGAGGACTGGAGTACTTCCCCTCTGAAAACAGGCTGAGGAGGGTGGGGTTGTTCAGTCTGAAGACAAGGTTGTGGAGAAACCTCATAGCACCCATCCAGTATCTGAAGGGGGCCTACTGGAGCTCCTTCACAGGAACTGTAGTGATAGGATATGGACTAATGAGTACAAACTGAAAAAGGAGAAATTTAAGGCTGTGTATTAGGAAGAAATTCTTTACTATGACAGAAACAGGTTGCTCAGGGAAGTTATGGATGCCCAACCCTGGCAGTGTCCAAAGCCAGGCTGGATAAGGCTTTGAGCCACCTGGTCTAGGGGGATGTATCCCTGCCCACGGCAGAGGGGGTTGGAACTCGATGATCTTTAAGGTCCCTTCCAACCCTTAATATTCTGTCATTCTGTATATTAATCCATGAAGAGAACAACCAGTAACCTGATCACAAATCTCACAGACAGCACCACAGGCAGCTGCAGCCAGCTACACACTTCAGGTGTTTGGGAAGACCTGAATGAATGGATAGACCAAGGTCCCGCACAGTGCCCTGCTGTTGCTTCCCAAGCCCCTCCTGTGCTCCTCAATGCCACCAGCACAAGCCAACTGCCCTGAGTCCAGCTGGCAGTGCCTGGACCCAGCCTCGGCACTGAGCCAGTCTTTGTCACTGTGGTTCTGAAAGGAGCTCATCAGCCTCTGCTCCCTACCTGGGGAATTTATCAGCATCAGAGTCTTTGAAGTGCTTAGAGAAAGATAAGGCTTCCCGCAGCAATAAAGGTGGCTACCTGTAACAATGTTTTAGACAAACCCATAGAGATTACTATTAGTTTGGCCATATTAATCGGCTTCAATTTTCTTATCTTACAAACAGAAAACCCAACCAAAACCAACCCCCATAAAAACCCAATCCAACAAACACCGCCAAAAACCAAAATTAAATCATCATTAAGAGCAAAACTGGATATTAAGAATCTCTAAACTTATCATTCATATAATCAATATATAACAAAAAAAAAATCAAAACTTAAGCACAACTCTTTGTAAATTATCTCTTCAGGTAATTACAGGTAAATTCCTGTACTTCAGAATGAAGAAAATAGGAAATCTGAACGTACAGCTTGATTATCTCTGCTGAGGTAATATACTAGTCTAACCCTAAAATGCCTTTCAGAGAAATTGATGTATTTCTGGGATTTTTTTGTCAGGCCAAGCCAAACTTACTACACAGATGAACATGAACACGTAAATCTTAAATACTGCCTTCCTTCACACAAACTGTACTTCCCCATTAGGGGAAGAGTTGGAAACAGACTGTGAATTGCAATTTAGAAAGGATTACCTGTCTCTTAAAACTATGTGCTTGATAGTCTCGATATGAAAATATTTCAAGTATGATGCATCAACCACATATACTACCTTATTTAAATAAACCACATTTGTTGACTGCTGTTAGTTGATTTTTATTGGTTAAAAAATAAGCAGTAATTTCAAACTGAATTCTGTTTTTACATACTAGGCATAAGGAGAATAAATACTTATTTACCCTTGCATTAATAAGAATAATGAAAGTTATTCTTATTTTGCTGAATGCATAAATGCAGCCTCTTAATAAGGCCATTCAAGTCAAAATACCTTCATGTTTCCCCGAGTATGCAGTTACTCTGAAACTACTAAAAAAGCTACTTGGAACCTCTTTCTGTGCCCAGCTTCAGACAGACAAGTTAGTCCCATGCAGACAGGCACAGGGAATCTGAGTAAACTGTATGTAGGCAGACAGCAGAAATAAAGGAAAACCCAAGAAAAAACTAATGTTGAGAAACAAGCAGCAACAGGCCCAATCAAAGCTTACCAATACCATCATGGTTAGGAGGACCTGTTCCCTTTCCTGTTTCATTAAAACCTGCCTGTTATTCCCCCGGCATAACACAGGATGCCACACGATGGCAGCAAACACCAGGCTTTACCCTCACCTGCACAGGCTGGTCCCCTGCTACTCGGAAGTCCTCGAGCGGCTGCATGTGCCATGCAGGCAGGCCGTAGGGCTCCTCAGCAGGCCTGCAGTCCAGGGGGTTTGCCCGGAGCTGCTCCTTGAGCCACATCTGAGTCCTCACGGCCGGCTGGATGGGAGCTCCGCTCACAGCCTGCTGTCCCAGCGTCGCGTATCTCTGGCCAAAAGCCTCGCAGCCGCCTGCCGTAGGTTTGCTTTCGGGTAAGGCACTGTAGGTCAAGTCTAAGGCATGTCTCCTGCTTGGGGAATCTGAAACAAAGTCGTCTTTGCTGCACGTTTCAAATTTGTATTTGCAGTCCAGTAGAGAAGACCGTTTTTTCCCCATTTCTTTGTCCTCGATTTTTAGCAATTCCATGCTGTCATGCAAACAACTTGGCCCATTTGTCCTTAATTGAGGTGGCGCGGCTTTGTCTGTACCAGCCCTGTATTCCACTGAATGACTACTTCCATCTTGGCTGAAATTATTTGGTGAGCTGAGTTTAGACAAGGAGGACCATTTTCTTACGGGTCTTGCGTCTTTCATGTCAAGAGAATTGTCCAGGGCTCCCTGATTTCTGCCTCCTCCTGACCGTACAAAGCTTGTACTCCATTTTGAGCCATCAGACTTGAAAGCTTCCCTGTGTTTGGAAAGTGAAGAGCTGGCACTAGACAGCATCACATGGGCAGTGGGAATAGAAACCAGTGATCGGCTGGGCTTAAATGATGATGTACCACTTGAAGTTGAATGATCTGTGAAAAGAAATTTATCACGTAAAGAAGTGCAACACAGAGCTCATTAAGATTAGTTCAGATAGGACAAAATATCAAATTCAAGGTGAAATACAAAAATAGAAGCAAAGAGGTTTCTTGACAAAATAGGGCCTTCTAGATCATTCTAAATCATGAGAATGGAAACTAATTAAAATGGAAGATTTTCAAGTTTATTTTGCTCAGGTGTCATGATTACAAAAAGAAAAGTGCACTAAGCACTGGAAACAGCAGCTTCAGATAGAATTCTCAGCCTGTGAGCTTGAGAAACCACACCCAGCTTTAAGGTGGCAGGATGGATTTCTCCCCCACCCCACATAATACTAAGGAGCTTCTATACCACAAACAGTACACGTGTTCAGGAGCCTCAACTCTTCCATCATCCCCCTTCTCATTTTTTGAAGGCAAAACAATTCAATAAATGCACTTTGTAAAATGGCAATGCTGTAGACAAGTCAGTTTAATAATGGTCACTTGGATAGAGTTATTAATCCATTCTGCATCTCACCGATTTCCAAGTTCCTGTGCTGTGTTTGGCTGGGAAAGAGTTAATTTCCTCCACAGTATGAGGCTATGTTGTGGAGACTGTATTAGTGATTTAGGGATATTTTAGTGGCTGCTAAGCAGTCCTTACACATAGTCAAGGGCCAGGGCTGGGGGCAGGAGGAGTGAGCGAATGGCTGTGGATTTACAGACCCAAATACAACACCACAGAGACACTGTGTCTATCCATTTTTAAAATCTTTCCCAAGTCAAAATATCTAAAACAGAGAAATCAGAAAGGTGGTATTCAGGAGTGAACAGTAGAGCAAAGATGGGAGAGGTAAAGGAGGAGTTCCTGGGAACTGGCTGAGAGCTCTCACACTCCCAGCAACGTGTGCTCAGCATGTCACAGGCTGTGGGCTACCAGAAATAAACATTTAATTCCCTCATTAGAGGATCAGCTCCCACCAAGTCAGGTTGATGGCAGATAGAATGAAATCGTTCTAATTAAAAGATTCTTCTGGTGCCCCTTTTACTAAACAGCAAAACAGATATATTCTTCTTATTTCTTTCCTCCTCACCTGGAGAGAACTTCTTCCTCTGAGATTTGTCAGCTGCTACATGAATTCATACTGGGATAATTCAAGAGTAAAAAAATTTCTCTACAACTGGCATAACCAATTTGATGGCTACACTAGGTTACTGTGATTTGGTGAAGCCAGAACACATTATTTATTAATTAAGCACACTTTGAAAGCATGCACTTGATATGCCACACCACAGACAGGAAAAGTAAGAGAGCTTCCAGTGGTGCAACAACTTCCAAAAATGGTAGCACTTATTTTTCCACATATCCAAATATAAATATCCCTACCTGCAACTTGAATATTCCTCCCTGTTTGGGATCAGACCTCCTCATTTCTTGCACTTGCAGCCCAACACAAAACAATACAGTCCTACTGTCACACTCTTCATGAGAAAAATGCATTATGGCCCACCAAAGAATAAACAGTTCCCTGTTTATTACACAGTTAATACCAGGACTGCTAGAAAGGCAGGAAATCTTGCTGAAGCCTTCCTGCCTCCCAAAGAATCCCTGTCCCAGCACATAACCTCCCTTTTCAGGGCACAAGCTCATGCCACACAGTTTCTTGCCTCTGTGCAGCCACCTACTTTCACAACAGCTGCAGAGCACTGCTCTCTGTAAGACTTGGCAGAACTGCCAGAGGTGGCTGAAGTGCACCAACAGTTTAAGAACTATCCACAGGGTGCTGATGGTGGCCACAGAACACACACAGGGGCTGTCCTGTGCAGGGCCAGGAATGGGATTTGGATCATCTTTTGTAGGTCCCTTCCAATTCAGGATATTCTCTGATTCTAGGATAAAATTAAATGAAAAGTAGAACACTACCAGCTTGTTACCTGATAAATCATGCTGCTAATTTATGTGGGGGCAATGTGTTTGGCATGCAAGATGAAAGATCCTCCTTCCTCCCTACAGTTCTTCCTTAAAAATCCTATACTGCAGAGAGAAACATTTTTATTGGCTGTTCTGTCTTGATATTGCTTAAGAGGTGGGACATGTTAAAGAGGAAGACAGAAGGCCACACAACCTCTTTCAAGCAGAAGGAATCAGTCTTCTTACCAAACACATCAGTGCCCACATATATTGCAACACTGGAGATAGTGACAGCAAACACTGCTCATGTCCAAATTGTGACGTGCACAAACCATTTAACCTTTTTGCCTGTGCCAGGTACAGTATCAGCTTCTTTCAGCTTTGTCTCCTGTATTCTACCATGGCACATCAGGCTTGCATCAAAAGCCACTACAAATTGGGTACATGTGGCTATGCTGCATAGCAGGGGCTGCTTCCAGTCGTGCCCTGCAATGGAAATAAAGATACACAGCCACCTGTCTAAGGATGTCAAAGCAGTGACAGAGACCAAGAGAGGTGTATGACCTGATGGAGCTGGAGTCTCAAACATACGTATCATGAGATGGAAAGTGCAGGCTGGAGTCCTGCTTTTGGAGAACATGCAGCAGAAGCACAGGAAGGCGCTCTCAGGGAAAGCAGGGATCGAAATGCACAGAAGAAAGAAATGCATCTCCTCTTGTACAGGTAACTCCTTAGCTTGAGGCTGCTGGCTTTGTAACATTCCAGAAAACTAACCTCTGTACTGAGCCTTACCTAGAAGCTGAATCTGACACAGCACAAAGTCAGTCCAGCAAAGGCACCAGTCCCAGGCCTTTTTATATCCAAAGAAAATAAAGAGTATATTAGGATACAAAAAAACCTGACCTATGTTTTAGGCTATGCAGCTTTCTAGGAGTAGAAATCTTACATCTGCAAGAGAAACGTAAAAGAAATCCTGCATACATGCAGCTGTAAAAATTAAAACAGTAAAAAATATATAATAGGATTTAATATAGCATTTTCCATCTAAAATGCTGACTTAATGTTACTCGTACATGGTCTTCAAACTAAAACTAAAACCAATAATAATTTGAAATACATTATCTCCTTCATTTATTAGATTATAGACTCACTAATAGGTGGCAGATTTTTATTCTTCCTTCTTCTAAATTTAATTAAACCAGAAATTAATTAATTTTGAGTTAAGATTTAAACTTCTTTTCCTCACTTCCAATTCTAAACCCTTCAGCAGATTTGAACATGGAATGCCACTTATATCCAAGTACAGCTGATGGATGTCTCCAGTAATTTGTCTCAAACAGAAGCACAATAATTTTGGCTTCAAGTTGTCCTAATTAGCCTTCCCATTAATGCTCACGGAAACATATGAGAAAATTCACACTTTTTCGTAGAGCATATTGCTCAAGTCTGCCTTGCCTGCAGGCTCAGCTGGAAAGAAAACCAGTCTGCCTTCAGAAACATCTCAAAACACAAAAAGCAGGAAATTCTGTAGATTTCACTGAAATCAGGAGAGAATACAGAAAGCATCCTGAAACTTAAGAGACATTACTTCTTCTGTAGACACAGGAATAAGCTCCATCTGGCCAAATCCTGCCAAAGACTACTTTATCCAAGCAGCAGGTTTTTCCCTTCCACACAGGCAGGGGTAAGCAAATGCCGGTTCAGGACCGAAAGCGCTCTCTCCCATGGGATTACTTGGGGTTTACTTCACTGATCTGGTATTTATTTGAAGATTACAAACACTCTCAAACATGGCTTGTGTGTCTCCAGAGTCTTTCAAAGCTTAAAACTGCTGTCTTGAATGAAAGCTGAAAGAGACAGGAGGATAAAAAAGTAGCTAGATGCTACTGGTTTTTCTTTCAGCAGAAATAAGATTATATGACAATTTTTTCTTTTCAATTATCCTAATAACATTTCTTGGGGCCCACCACAAAACTCCCTGGAGCACTTTTCTAATACGCATGATATTTTAATACCTGATCCAGTACTTTCAAAGCCACAGAAACAAGAGAATTGAAAGCATGCTATTTTAAAAACACATTATGAGATTTCTACCATATAATAGGAGCAGATGGAATAAAAAAATGAAGAACATTTCATATGGCTTTCTTACCATCTTGTGTTACACTTCTGAAATATTTAATTACTGCTTATCTGGCACAGAAAATAATGTAACAGAATCAATTCTGGCCTTAATAAAAAAACTAATCACAAAGAGAAAGCACAGCAGGCACTTTCTTCTGAAAGAGGGACAGAAGAAAGAAACTTCAATATAAAGTTAACTAACACCTCCTACTCATTTGCATTCTCCTGTGCAGTGCTTTTTAAATTACTGAAAGAAAAACCTCTGAAGTAATTTCTCAGGCCAGACCCACCACCCTCATGCAGCCACTAAAATCCTTATCTGTCACCCAACAGGCAGTCAAAACACCCGAGTCACAAAAGGTTCACTGTAACCCTAAACAACTTCTTAAGTGGCAAAATTAAACCAGTGCAATGAGACCTCCCATATAAGACAGATACACCTCTGCATGGGGCAAATTCTTCACTGTTCCAAATAAGATAGTATCAAACAACAGCAGACTAATCAGCTAGTACAGTTACCCAATATCAATCAAAATCAAAATGCATTTGATACGCTTTTATGGGATGCATGTGTATTTATTTAATGCCACTGAAAAGTGGTGAACCTTCCTTGTGTGAAGGACTTTGAAATTTGATATTTTATCCAGGGTATAATTAGAATGCCCTGATCATGGAGAAAGACACCAGTATTAAAAACAGCTGACTTTCTCTTCTTGTCCTCCCTTCCCCCCCCAAAAACACTGACATTTCCCCAATCCAGGAAAAAATGGAACCATTCTCATTAACTGAGCAGAAGATAAACAGGGGAAGTCGAGCCTCCATTTACAAATTGAAGGTCTTGAATCTGTCTGTGGAACAGAAACAAATCTTTTGCAGAAGAAAAGCTCTGACTTTCATTATAGGATATCAGTTCCTCTGAACTGGTCTGTAGCTCTTAACTGCACAGACCCCAGCAACAAGCCACAAGCAATTCTAGCATCCAGTATTGGACTGAAGCAGCCACGAGTCTTCCATCCACCATGCAAGCATGTGGGTGCTTCCCATAAATCTCCAAAAGAGCTGTTAACAACAGAAATGTCTAACTCTCCTGGGAGTTGGCTGAAAGACAGAGACAATGGGATGATGTGCCATGACAGCAGTATTACAGCAGCATTGATGCTACACGTGTGCTCCTCCCTGCCTACCTACCCACAAACTGGACAGGCTCTAATGCAGCAGAGATCATCAGATGAGCCAAATGAGACATTTCAAAGTAGGCAGCCAGGAGGCCAGTTCCAGTAATAAATCCTAAGCAGACTGACCCATCATCCTCTGGAAGCAAAAGCATGCCTTTCCAGGGTGCAGCAGCACTCACAGGAATGCTTTGGGCTTGGTTGGTTTGTTGGGTTTTTTTTTTTTTCATACTGTCTAGAATTCATCATTCTTTTCACAAGCCTTTTTCATATTAATTCAAGTTTACTATGTCAAAATAAGAGGTGAATGAAGGAAGGAATCTCTGCAAATAGCTCTCCTCCAAAGAATAAGTAAGAACATGCATCACAGCTGTGGCAGAAAGGGAAGCATTGCAGATAAAGAAGGGACCTGTTCAGACATTTAACAAGTTTTGTATGAGAAAGAATTCCTAAACATTATTTCTTTATAATGTTCTGTGTTTAAATAGCAAGGGACTTATATAAAAGAATAGCTAACAAAAACTTACTAGAGGCAAAACGTAATACTAACTAAAGCTAATTTTAAATAATGTTAAATGCTAAAATACTTACTGCCAGTAAACCAAGATGGTTGCATCACATCTAAGCCTTCAAAGCAGAAACAGTCATGTGGTGTTTAGAAGCAAGTCCAATTAATGTCAATTGGAAAAAAGAAGGAAGTTCACTGCCTTCCACCATCACCATCACTGTACTGCCAGTATCAATCAGAATTCTTTTACATAAGATGTGAGTTGCAAACTCCAAGTCAGTCCTACTTTGTTTCACATTAACTGTATGGGATTTTCTGTAATCTACTGTGTTGCACACCAAATGAATGTAAGTTGTACCTAAAAACTTGCTAGTTTTAAAAGGTGAAGGAATTTAAAAGCTATATAATTAACAAAGTACAAGGCTGAATAATATGAATGTGAATTTAGAAGGTTGCAGTTGAGATGGGATTTTCAAAAACTGACGCAATTTTGTTGCTTTTAGGACTTCGTTTCAGATGAAATACTGGTAAAGCTACCACCCCAAAACAATGTTATTGTAGAGAGAATGAAGAAGGAATAAAGGGTAGGACAGCCTCACAGACTTCCTACAATGTACATATATCAAAAAATACTACAAAGCAAGTTTAAAGCAGTTTTAGTAAGTAGAGCAGAAAGCCGTGCTGGAAAGAGTAAAAGCTGCACTCCTAAGTACCAGGATGTGATCCACACTTATACAAGGAAAGAAATGCAGCAAATGGGAAACAGCTTCTTAGATATCCTTACAAAGGGAATGCTATGTACATATGAACATACCTGAACAGAAAATTGCCTAACATATCCCATCTAAATTTATTAAGAGCTAGCCACTTTTCCCCTGTTTGTGACCTCTCATTCTCTCCCATGCCCTCCAGACAAACGAACACACTTTCCCCCTTCTTTGACAGAGAGATGATAGGGTAGCAACAATCATACTTGGCGTAAGCAATGAGGACAACGCTCTCGATTTGCAAATAATACAAAAAAGGGGGGAGTAAGAAACGATTATGTCCTAAAATTTATTAAAGCTTAACACAGAAACCATCACTGAACAAGAGAAAATTATACCTCCTCACTGAGCAAATGAAAAATATTTACTCAAAGAAAATAACTTGTATTTCCCTATTTTTGCATTATTCACATCCTGTTTTCAGCTTACCATGTAAAAGGTTGTCTTGCTTCACTTAGATTTATCTGAAAATACAGTATTTTCCCTAGACTACTGACAAGGAACATGCCTTATAGCTACTACTTTGTATTAAGTTGTAGTATTTCTGGTACTGAAATACTCTTTCACAAATCATCTCTTTGATCAAGTCTCATTAGGGCACAGCCAACACTCATCAGCTTTAATTTATTTAAAGAGTTGTCCCATGCTTGAGAGGTCATCCCTGTACCTTAACATCGGGTTCCCACCACACCTTCTGAGATAGCAGGCCTGCAAAAACCTCATTAGCAAAGTTCTTAAGATTCTAGCAGCAAGAACACACAATTAACACACGGGGCCACACCTTCATATGATCTCACCTCAGCACTATGAATCAACTTCTGCAATCCATATCTCATTTCAAGAGCCAAAGTTCTTAATTCCATCACTTATTTAGATCACAAGAGGCAATCTGAGCATCTTCCCTAAGAATTGCACAGGGGTGATCAAACCAAAACTAGTACTAAAACAAAGTACACAGAGATAATACATTTGCTTTTTTGATCCTATGTGACCAGTTAAAAAAAAAACATTATACAGGAGACAAGCGCTGTAGAAAGTAGAAAGTGTTGGTTTTCTCCCATGTGCCACTGCAGACAGATTTGATGTCAAAATTCTCAGTACTAACTGACGTTAAAGTACATTTGGTAGAATGACCTGTCATCCAAAACACTCCTCATTAAAAGTTAATACACATTCCCCTGACTTATATAGCAGGCTTGGGTTTGTATTTTTTTGTGCAAGAAAATACTGAGTAAAAATTATCCACATTCTGCTTTAAAATAAACTTCTTTAAACTAACTGCTTGGCAGTATCAATCATAAGACTCAAATAATAAAATTTTATGTGTGTTTCAACAAAAACTTCTAACAACAGTTTGTGTTTTGCAGAAGTTGACTTCAGGGAGACTAGCAAGACTGTGCAACAGTTTCTGTTTGGGGAAAATAAACACAAACCCCACAAATAAACAGAAAAAGGCAAGTGCATGTGAGTGGTACGGTAAACCTGAGGTCTTAACACTCATTAGGTGCATGTGCAGAGAGTAAAAAGAAAACCCCTAAACCTCCAACATATCAGATACACACCAACTATATCTATCCTGCCCAAGAGATCTAGCATAACTGATATTTCAGGGGACAAAAAAAAGTCTGCCTATTAATAATTTCTGTGAAGTGCCAATTTACCCAGCAATATCTAGGCTAGTGATATTCAGATGGGGAATCCACAACTCCAAAAGAGCCTCTTTGAAAAAATTTAGTAACTTCTACTCTTGAGCCAGATCTGGGTCAACTTAGCTCACTCACAGGAAACCCAGATTCAAAAGATGATATAACAGGGACTATAAAGGAAAGTAGCAGTGTATAGAGGTGAGATGCTGCCACTCCAAAATGAAGTCAGGCATTGGTCCTGTGCAACAAGGAGAGCTCTGATGAACGGGCACACATTCCAAAAACCAGCAGGCAAAATTTGTTTTACAGGAAAATAATATTCGGCAGAGAAAAATAAATTACAGCAATGTTAGCTACTGTAAGATTCTATTCTTGTTTTCTCTCCTCTACCCAATTATTCCAGATGCCAACGTTAGAAAAATCTGAAAGTACGTATTTATTAAAAGAACAAGTGACAAATACAATACCAAGGGACATTTAACTGAAGCGGAAAATATTTCACAGATTTTATTTGAGCAAATAGTCTAAAGCAAACAGCAGGTAAGCCCAAGAGCAAATTTTTACTGCATATCGGTCACTGAAAACAAGTTATTTATGACTGCTATGGGTCCAAGCTTGCAATGGCCACCTGCTAAATGAATCTGTAAAGAGAAAGGCTAACCTAACTTATATATAGAATCTCTTTAGATGAGAAAACTGAACATGTTAAGACAGAAATATGCCTTAAAAGAATGAACTTGTTTTAACAGAACACAATAAACCTTTTGATTTATGCACTTTGCTTCTTCAATCAAGGATATCACAAACCCACGGCCAAATATAATAGGGATTTCTAGAAATACAACAGAATAAAGAAGGTTCTGAACAACCATTTTTATTAAACTTCCCCAGCAGTAAGTGACACACACAAAGAAATACCGCATCCTCAGTTTGTTCTCTTGATGTGCCTCTCTACACTCAGCATCAGCTGTGGTGCTATTTTGTTGCCCTACATATATAGCACCTGAGAGAGAATTGTGATGTTCACAGGCCGCTGTGAGTACATGTGAGTTATATGCAGCTGACCACCACAAAAAGAGTAAAAAGTATTATGCATGTGATGTGGATGCTCTGTGCAAAAGAGCACAAATCAAGCGAAAGAGAAATTTGTATCCCACTGCATCTATCTTCTCCAGCCATCTAAGAGCTATTTTTAAGGAACAGTTATATAACTAAGTAGAACAATTTTTAGATTAATGGGTTTTATTTTCACCCCCCCAGATAAGAGGATAGAGCAATATTCCAGAACAGCAGTCACGTAAACAGGCAACTTGATTTTGTTGAAATAGAAGTATGAGTGAAAACCTATACTGCCACGGGGAGTTTCTTTTGTGGTTAGTCATCTCATTTTTTAGAAGTCCAGATCTTAACTTGCATTTGCCCTTTTATGAAGGCCATCTACAGCTTCCAATTCCATTTTCCAACAACAAGCACTTAACAGTGAAGACATGAAGAAATCAAATATCCCCCTAGGACCTTCTTTAAAAGTAATGGCTAACGGGGAAAAAAATACTGTGGATGCCACAACGTATCTGTTCTCCTTCCTTTCCTAACCATGCCACAAACACCATCTCCTTCAACAGACATCAGATATCCCCTCTTGCTGGCATTATTTTTTCATCCCCACCTAGGGATGACTCAAAAAAACTAGAGTAACTTAGCCCATCAGAACAGAAATCCATCCCTGTCCTCCAGAGGGGGATAATTCTAAGTATTTTTGTTCTCTGTAAGAGAACACTCAGTACCAGGTACATACCTACCCTTTCCTACACCAAGACAGATCCAAGTTGTGATTTCAGTCTCCACAAGCAACTTATTTGCATTATTCCAACTCTCTGTAACTTATATCTCATGCCATCTCCTACAACAACATTCCCAGATTAGCTAGGCCAACAGCTTTCAGCAGCAGAACGACCTCACCTAAGACATGAAGGGCAAAGGACGTGCACCTGAAGACAAACTCACATGAGGAGAGTTAACAGACACTCTCTAACACAAGGGACCACAGCAAAACCTGAGGGCTCCCAGAGAGCATTGTCATTCCAGAGTTAAAATTCTGTGGCTGACTAAGGTAGATATCACTACCTCACATTTTCTTCATAACTACAGGTAGAAGCAGAGTCCTTAACTCAATGTCAAGTAACTTTAGAACGTTAAATCGCACTTTAAAGGAGACTGGAGTTTCTGGCTATGTTTTTGAGACAATTATCCAAATGGAAGTCTAATCCCTGTTTCTACTTAGACTGTCTTTATATTGAAATAACTAAAAATTAATTAAATATCAAAATATTTAGATTCAGCTGGTATCTGTTCTGCTCACCACAGAGCAGTGGAACTCTTGGTTCACAGCCCACCAGGAATAACTCTAACAGGACCAGCACCCTTCAGTTTTGTGCCAGGCCACACAAACAGGGAAGAGAGAATATAACTTCATTTTTTTCTCCCTCACACTTCAGCTTCACTTCCTCCACTGATCTCACTCAGCTGAGCCTTGCACAGTAGTCATCCCCCTAGCTAACCTCTACATTCTCCATTTGGGAGCACCAGTCTGAACCCGTAATCATAGAACAGAATCATTCAGGCTGGAAAAGACCTTCAAGATCATTGAGTCCAGCCATTAACCTGGCACCACCAGGTCCCACACTAAAACCACGGCCCCAAACACCATATCTACACGTTATCTTTTGAAAATCTCCAGGGATGGTGACTTCCCTGGGCAGTCTGTTCCAACATCTGACAGCCCTTTAGCTGGTGACTCTTCCAAGTATACAAAGACTTCTGCACAATTAGAACACATGTACATTACTCAGATGGGAACAGAAATCCTTTTACAGGCAGAAGCAGGTGCTGTGAGCAGGCACAGCAGCGAGGCTGCCATGGGTCCATGAGGCAGGAGGGAACACTGCTTGCTGGCTTTCACTGCAGGACTGTCCCTGTCTGACTCCTTCCTCCTGCTGCAGACCAAGGTCAGCCCAGGTCGCCAAGCACAGCCTGCCCTGCTGCAGCACTGCCACTGCTGTGCCCCTCCAGGAAGCACTTCATGGGCCACAAGCACTTGTCTTAATACACTTTGGGAATGCATAGATCAAGCAGTAATCCCCTCCAAGGGTCAGAAATCATCCCCAGAAACCCCAAAAATTCAATGGTTGCCTCAAGAACTTAACTCACTGGGGGAAGTCTCTCTCCTTCAGATGCTGATCCCCAAATGGTAAAAGAGATAGTAATATGTTAACAGTAGCTAATATTCAACTGAAGTAGGTCTGTTGCAGACCTAGGAAAAACCACAATATTTAAATAAGAAACTGGGGAAAAAAAAAAGAAAACAAATGTTCGTAAAGCCCTGTAAAGTAAATACAGAAAGAAGTGAAATACAACATTGCAGAAGTAGCCTCAGCACTCTATTTTCCAACGTTTATATTCCTAGCTTTGCTATCCTACCCTTCATTCACCATACTCTAACCTCACCTTCCCTTAAAGTTTCTAAGACACATCAGGGCTTTGATAACAAATTAACAGCCTACTCCACATGTAGGTCACCATCTGGAACCCAGCTCAGGTCACAGAGGATTTACTTTAAATTGGATTTTAGCACAGCTCTATATCCTACAGAAGAAGTTGCTTTTTATACTTCAAAAATTAAGCATCATTATCTATATTTTCCAAATTAAAAACAGGAGACAAACTCTTACAACAACTAGACTGATGTTACTTAGTAAACTTTACCTGCTTCCTCCCACTGCTCTTTACACTGAGCAGTATTGGCTACCCTGGTTACCTTTATCAAATTTCAAAAATTCAAGCAAAAAAAAGTAGTAATAAACTTAGGGGAAAGGAGTGCAAGATCCACCTGAAATTCTCATCATTTTCCTATAGCAAGATTCCTATTACTAACAGAAACATTTCTGAAAGCAACAGTGGCAACAAGAAGGTAGGAAGAGTTTCTGGATTCCATCCCACAAAACTGGTTACAATATAATAAACAGATGTGGAAAACCCTTTGCTTTCGTGCACCATCTGGCATTCACTGTTTTGACTCCAGCTTTTAAGATTCTTTTAACACTGTTTTTCAAGCACACCTGTGGTGCCATGGTACTGACTATTAGTAACAGAATTGTTTTGATTCTAATACAGAATTTACCTACAGCAGGAAACAAAGGAAAGAGATCCACAGATCTATACTGCCCATAGACAACTCTTCTTCCAGGACTTCCAATCTTCACATACCCTGAGGACTTAATTTTAGGTGTTTTTTGGAGGACAGTTGATAGTTTGAGCAAATGTGAATGTTATACAAGTGAAATCAGGAGTGTTCATTCTGAGGGTGTATTAGAACCAAATCTCACACTCTTTGGAGGATTTCTGTAAAAAACAAGCCTCCACTTCAGAAGGGAACTATTACTTTCTTCTATGTCCATCAATAAAGAAGCCATGAAGGATAATTGTAAAGGCTGGAGGAAAAAGAAAACAACTTCTTCATGCACGTATTAATTCTGTCTGTAACATAAAGACAGTTCTACACTATTAAAATGAACCTGTGTGTCACATTTTTTAGAAATATTCTAAAAATTAAAGGTCATTTGTGCCCTTTGACAAGACTGGCTGAAAGATCTAATTTTAACTAAAACCAACGCTTAAATAAACTGATACTGAATCAGGAGAGAAATGCATAATAGCGAGTAGAGTTTTTTATCACAGCTTTTCCTAATGAAGATATTTAGCTTTGGAAATAATTTCTAAAATAAATTTAAAATTACCAGCAGTTTAGAGCTTCCCCATTCTTTCACTGGCAATCTATTTCTAAAGTTGTTTTTCCCCCCACTTCTTATGCCAAAATACTTTAGTGCCCTGACATTACAATGAATTGGAAAACTTTAAGATTAGCACACTAATTAAATGAAAGCAATAAATCCAACTAAATCACAAAAGCAAGAAAATAGAAGTAATTAATTATGAAAAATGCTTTAACAGAATGTTTCTCATCCTGAAAGACCAGAATTTCCTTTGCCAAATTGTATATATGTCAGGCACCATTTGATCCACTGAATTCAACCTCCCTGGAATGAAACACACTTGCTAGAAATTATATCAGCAGTCTCAGATTAAAAGACTTGATCTTCTGTAGATAACAGAACTCTAACCCAACTGCAACTTGCATATTTGAGGTGATTTCTGTAGTCATTTAAGATAAAAATGCTAAAGCATTCAAACCAAAAAGAAGACACTACACACACACACAAAGAAGTCCTTCCTTGGTCAGTTTGGTATTTGATCACCATAATTGTAGAAATCAATCTGGCATCTCAATTCCCAAGGGCAAGGTCTACCTAGTACCTGAATGGGATGCTGGTTCACTGCCAACACACCTTTTTGTTTTCTGTGATGTGCACAATTAAAAGCACAGAGCAAGAGGTGGGAGAGCAGATGTTTCAGTTGCTGCCTTTGAAAATGGAAAGAATTTAGTGTTTATGAATTTATTTCCAGTTGTTGGCTCATACATTTGGATATTTATAGTACTTATCACTATGGCATCCAAGCATATTAGCAGTGCTCTGATCCCCACAAAGAAAACAAAACAAAACTGTCTCTTCTCTGCTCTCCAGCCCATGAAGAAACACCTCTGTTAAGGTGTTACTAGCACAGTATGTTCCATAAATTAGAAATTTTCAAAAGGTAGACTCAATTTCAAATCTTATTTTCTGATTGGAATAAGCAGGGGCCAAAGTCTTTCAAAAAAGTTGGCATGGAAGACTTGAGACCTGATCTCTGGCTCTGAAATCAAGCCAGTTCCATAACCACTAGCTAAGAAAGTCTGGGTTGCATACCTACAGAAAGCATTTAAACTAAATAGGCATTAAAAATTAAATCTGTCTAATTATGTTAATAACTGAAGTCACGTTCCACCCCAGAGAAATGCAAGGCGGTAACTTTGCGCAATGCGGCATCCACAGTGCTCTTCAGGGTTACCCAATAGCACCAGTAAATCCCTAACACAGCAAACTGTAATGGCATCCAGCCCACATCCCAGCTACCACAAGGAAATCTGAAACTCTGCAAAGGGTAGCAATTTTAGAAGCTACACACAGATCTTCACATCCCTGATCGAGTGGTGTGAGGTTATTGATGCACTTCAGCTTCAGAAGACAGGTCAACAGAAATGATTTTTGATAATCAAAACTACCGTGCTTCACCTTGCACACAGTATTTTTATAATCACACACTGCTTAATTCCCTTTTGCATCTTGGGCTAACACAGACAAATTAGACACAATTAAAATACTGAAATAGTGAAACAGCAGAAGTAACTGTACAAATAACAATTATAAACACTGAATGCAAGAACAACTTCTTAATAGAACCTCCAAATATCTTTATTTACCCTATCTTTTTGTAATGCACTTTATTTTTAGATTTTAATTTATATCTTTAGTTATTACAGGCCAGAAACATCAATGATGTTGGAAAACAAGCATGGTAACTGTTGTATATACATATGCAAACAGAAATTCTCATATAAAGCATATTAATAAATCTGTTTATATAAGCACATGTAATAAAATAAACTGATTTAACCAGTCTTACAAATCAGTAACCTTCAGAACAAAACAAAAAATCCATGCTTCTTCAAGTCTGGTATCAGACTTCTGGAACACAGAACTCCACCAAGCATATCCTGCTCCCTCAGGTCCCACACTTACTTCTCAACAGCTGGAACAACACCACCCATGTGAGCATCAGTCTAATTAATGTTCTTTAATTTTTACAGTAAATTAAGGGTATACTACTCTTATGGGAGTACAGTACTCCCAGAAACATATAAACGTGAACTTTTGGCTGTAAGTCACATGTTTTATTAATTCTACTAGACTATGCTACCTGCCAGAACCATCCAAAGTCATAATATTTTCACCTACTTTTGAATTCCCATTTCACTGCAAAACTTCAGAAGTATATAATTAAGGGAATCAGAATTTTTCACATTCCTCACCTCCTTCCAAAATAATCCATTACAGCTTAAACATAAATTTCCATTAAAAAATTAAATCCCACTCATGGGTAAACACAAAACCTTCAATTGTTGTTATTCACTCATCATGTCTACGTATAGACCACATCTTCAAATCCCACAAGAGTTTGGTTACATCCCTTATTAACATCATTCTTAACATGCAGAAAAACTGGAACTATCCCAGATCTCACTTCACAAAGGAAAACAAGGAAAAAAAATCAGCAGGAATGGAAGGAAGAAAGTACTACTGCACCATCTCATAAAGATACTCTAAAAGCTGAAATACTACCAGTATGGACTGTTCCTTCATTTACATAACATATTGTTCTTTTTAAGTGAAGACCCAAGAAGTGTTACAAGAATTGAGCCATTTGGAACAGCAGCAATTACAGATTTTAAAACAAGACTTTAAAACAGTACTGTCCTTTCATCCCCTGCCCCACTTTGGGACTGTCACTGAAAAAATAGAAAAGCAACAAATTGGAGCAGTAGGGTACATAGTAACAACCCATATGAGCCTCCTGTACTGAAGCCCTCTGTCATAGTCTCCTCAGTGTCAATTAATAAGATCATCTGAATACCTGATCAAGGTGAGAAAGATTTCACATAAAGACCTGAATGAGTAAAGCATATCCATCCTGTGGGCTGCCTGAAGTCAGATTTGTTTTCCCCCTCTTCTTCCTGAACTCCACTAGGAGAGAGGAGATGGGGGAGTAAAGAGACCTGAAAAGGAATACCAAACCAGGGGACATTGATATGAATTGAGGAGAGATAAAGTAACTTAAGATCCCCTTCAGACATGTCCAGGGAGAGCACACTTCCAGTTTTACAGAAGCCATGAATCACTTCACTCAGAACCTTTCAGAAGCTGTATTAGACAACAGATATCCAAGCAACCACCACAAAAAAAACTGCACTGTTTTCACAGAATCAGAGAATGTCTTGGGCTGAAAGGGCCGCAAAGATGATCTTGTTCTCCAGCCTCTCTGAAGTGCGTGTTCTTCCCATGGGATTTTGTTTTTATCATGAGCATTTTTTCTCCCAGTCTAAATAGGGCATAACACAGTAAAAAACCACAAAAATTATGCACTTCTTATTTGAATTCTCATTAGTCTCCAATTTTTTTTCAACTAGACTTCTTTTGTATATGAGTATTTCTCTAACACGAGGAGAACCACAACCCCATTATGGATGCCCTAGTGAATCCAATTCCTTTTCTGTGCACCCTGAACATATTTTTAGTCCAATTTTCTCGCTGAGCTAATTAGAATTAAAACCTTGCCATCATTCTCAACAGCAAAGTACGACTGCATGCAGATGGCTGATGCAATGAGAAAGAAAGATGTACTTTTAACCATATCACCTCTCTAAAGAAAAGCTTACTGCAGAAACACCTTTCACCCAGTTAAAAAGTGTCTGCTCCTTTAGAATTTTTATGTAAAATAAACCAATAAACTATAATCCTGTCCTGAATCTCTAGGTACTCCTACAGAATAAAACTTACAAATAGGAAAACAGAAAACTTCCAGCCACTTCATACAATAAATGCCATTCTTTATGTGAACCAAGAAAATTCTATTTTTGAAAATACAAAATATTTTTAGCCTTTGACAGGGATAGACTAATCCCTGATGGAAAAGGATGTGCCACTAAAAATTTATGACAGTTATACAATTTAAGAAAAATCCACATAATATGGTCTTCTTATTCACTGACCAACATCAAGACTAAAATCATCCTGTATGCTTAAGAATAGCAGCCCAAACACAGGTACATATTCAATGCAAGATGTATCAAAAATATATGCATATATTTAAACTCTGATTTATAGTCTTTAGACTTGCTAAAAACAACAAGAGATAATACAAACTGGCACAGTTTTGGCCAGGAAAAAAAATAAAAACGAACAAACAAACAAAAAAACCCAGTAACAACCCACTCTCACACCTCCCCCCCACCTCAAAATATACATAAATGTCAAATAGTTAAATTAGTTAAATTTATTTGGCACACTATTCCTGGCAATAGCAGACAAAATAAGGGCCAACAACAGAAAAATCATGGCTTAGTAGGTTCAGGCTGGACATCAGGGAAAAATTCTTCACAAGGACATCCTATAGGGACAAGGTTATTTAAAGATGTTGAGGGACTGGGAAGGTTTTCAAGAATCAGAAAGGCAAAGTCAGGGCTGATCTGATCTGTTTTGGTGATGATCCTGCTCTGAGCATAGGGCTGGAAACAGAAACCTCCTGCAGTCTTTTCCAAACCACTTTTCTATGATTCAATAGCATGAAAGAATTTATGCTGGATGTTTTCTCAAGGAGGCTAAAATCCTTATTAATTTTGGATTAAAAATACCCGAACTAAATTATTTGCTTCCTATTTTCACATGCGGTAGGCAGTTGTAATTAAATTATCAAATACCAGTTGAGTTGCAAGGAGCCAATGTACAACCAGGTAGAATTTGACACTGGCATTCAGGAGCAGGTGTGTCATTTATTTAAGAGATGACTGCTATGTCACACCTTTATTAATTGGCAAGATGAAAGCAAATTTTTTCCCACTTCCATCCCTTTTTCAGGGCCGTACTATCAAATGCAGTATGTTGTGATCTCAATCTGGGAATGCCCTTTCTTCTGGTACACTAAGCTCAAGGGTAAAAAAAATCCAGGAACCTCTGCAATCCATTCATTTTGTTAGCAACATCCTTATAAACTTTCTATTCAATGCCATAAGCGTTTAAAAAAACCCCTCCAGTCATTCTGAGAACAAGGCATAAATTGTAATGTAAGAACAGTTAACAAGGAGGGAAATGCTATTTATGTTTATGTCATTCATAAATGTAACTAATTTCTTCCAAATATTTAATTGTTACCACTTTTTCTATTGCAAGGATTAAGCATAGGGAAGAACAGCAGCACAGAGAACAGGGAACAGAAGAGGGTGCAATTCCTGAACATCACAGGGATTCTGGAAACTAACCAAGAAGAAACTCCAGTATGTTTTCCAGTTTTCACTGTTACTACAAAAGACTTTGAAAACACTCCAAAGGGGAGTGATGTGAGAGACATTTTTTTGCATTAGAGGGAATAGAACACTGCCTTTTTTCCTGCCAGTCATCTTTCTGCCTTTAAGGACAGACTTCATTTTACTCCCACACAGTCACATAAGTTGCCTTCTGGTTTTTTTATGATCTTTCTACTTAACAGACATTTTAAAAACAAAATACACATACATGGAAAATACTGTTCAGATGTATACAACCAACATTTCCTACTTGGGATGCCTCAGAAGCATTTTTCTGCAGACAAAGCTTGTGTATTCACTACAAAGCTATTTGTTGCATAAGTTGTATCTACTTATATAAGCCAAATAAGGCATAATCTTTTTAACCTATTGTACAGGATAACTGTTCTAGAACATGCTCCAGGGGCAAAGAAGACCTCTGTGTAGCTGACACTTCTACATTGCTCACTTTCATGACTGCTGCTGACACACAGTCATTGTCATAGCAAACAAAATATTATCTGTCAGCCCTAAGAGGAAGAAAAAAACCCCAAGAGATTTCTTTCACCATGTTTTGCATTGGGAAAAACCCACAGCAGTCCAGTTTTTTTTCTAAATTTTATGAGGTAAGAAGCATTTAAGATAGTAAAAAGGAAAAAAAAAAA
>WEIU01023547.1:120633-143382 GCA_013389925.1 Aegithalos caudatus
AAAAAAAAAAAAAAAAGCACTGTAGTAGTAGTAATAATAATAGCTTTTAAAACAAACCAATCACAGTTCTCCAAGGAATTTAACATCAAAAGCAACAAACTTGCACATATTCTGCCCGAAAAAAACAGGGCAGCTGTTAA
This sequence comes from Aegithalos caudatus, assembly GCA_013389925.1. Lineage (NCBI taxonomy): Eukaryota > Metazoa > Chordata > Aves > Passeriformes > Aegithalidae > Aegithalos > Aegithalos caudatus. The sequence goes on from WEIU01023547.1 coordinate 120,774, forward strand.
CAACTACCACTCAAGTGAGGTTACTGCAAACAAATGCCCCATGAGCAGACAGGCAAACATTCTTGAGGCTTTACACCCTGCCCCCTCCATTACCAGTCCCCACTATTCCAACTGTTTCATTCCACCACAAACCCAGGCTAACTGATCAGACCTGTCATTTGCTGTGCATTTTTCTCACTTCCTCTTACAAACCCCTAATTCCCCTAATGTGAAGAAAGTCAGAGATGAAGGAAGTGAGATGGACTAACCCTGCTCCATGCACAAATGGCCTCTGCATACTGTTCTTCCTCACTGCTGCTTTTATACTGCCAAAACTGATGTAAAAACTCCATCTGACTTATCACAGAAACACAAGCAAGGCCCTGAAAAAGGTTTTCTGTAAAAGCGAGCTTTTATGTTCTACTTCAAAGAGAACATTTACAGAAATTACTTGTTGTCACTACACTGAAATCATGGCTAAAATAAAGGACGACATCAAATACATTAACTGGACTTTACGCTTTGAAAAAAGTTTAATCTGTGCATACATTATAGTAGAAACAGATCTGCTGAATAAAAAGTAAGAGCAAAGTATAAGCACTCCAGAAACAGATAGTCTTGTAAAACTGTTAAAAGCCAGAGATTTATAAACTTTTATATGGGGGTTACAAACAGTCTGCTCTGTCAAGCCCCAGGCTAGAACCCCAGGCTGCAGCAAAGGGTTTATTCTGGCTAAAATGAACTTGTGGCCTACATCCCAAATGCCTACAGTCTGCCACTAAGTGCACTGTTCTGTCAGTAGTGGAAAGGATTAAAAATGAGTCTTGTGATTTCTTCAGAAAAGGCTGCAAAGGCTACTTGAATATGTACATTAAATACTGACTAGCTACAGAACGTTTGCAGTGTTCACAGAAAAATAATCTAAGGCTACAACTGTTCCTCTCTGGCTTTTCTGAAACTGATCTCACTCCTGCGCCCCTTCATCAGATCCTGAGCTACAGAACTGCTGAACACAGGCCAGAGAGTCTTCTTTGACGTTACAATAGCAAGGAAAAGTGAAAAGACCTCCCTGAAGTGCCTCAGCAAAGATGCATAATGATTGGCACATCCAGGTCTCACGATATCAGCCTAGCTACAGATGAGCACTGTACGATGCTCCTTGTTTTTCTCATCAGAATACCAGATACGCACCACACTCCAAAAATACAGATTACAGGACATTAAAAACATCCACCTGGTGTTTCACCTGAGCATGATGCCAATGACATGGAATAAGAGGCAGAAACTGTACAGAGTTTGGCTGGGAGAGAGGTCATTTCCTTCACAGCAGCTCCTGTGGTGCTTGCTTTGCTAACACGGCAGTGTGGCTGCTTTTGCTGAGAAGCACTTACACGGCACCACGGCCTCTGCCACCCCCGTGAGGGGTGCACAAGAGGTTGGGGGAGGACACAGCTGGGACAGCTGACCTGAAATACCAAAGAGATTCCATGCTATATAATGTCATGCTCAGCAATCAAACTGAGGGACAGGCTTTTTCCAAAGTATTTGTTGCTCAGAGACTGGCTGGGCATCAGTCTCCTGGTGGTGCTTTTACAACACAACGCTCACTCACTTTTTCTTTTATTATTAAACTGTCTTTATGTCAACCCTGAATTTTGGGAGCTGTTTGCTTGATTTTTTGCCCTTCTGATCCTCTCCCACATCCCACTATTCTGGTACAGCTCAGTGACATAGCTCCAAAATACATCATATGACAGAAATAACTTTTTGCATAATAACCAAGAGAATACCACTAAATTCTACTAAGCAGAACTTATTTTCACTGAGTTATTTTCAATTAGAACAGAAGTAATTTTTCTGAAAAACAACTACTGATGTTAGCCGAAGGCAAAATGCACCAAATTCACTGCATAGATCATTTCCACTAACCAGAGAAAAATCCTGCTGGCATTTTTTACATGAGGAAAACTGAGCATACTGTGAGAGCTTGTTATCACAAAAGAAGGCAAAGTATGAAGTTAAAGCAGCAATTTCTCAGTGCCAAACATTCATGTATGAAACTTTAGTTCAAGCCAGTTTCAAATTCAGAGTACACAGGTTCACATGGAGTATGTCACTGTTACTTGAAGCAATTTCTCCATCTTATTTTAGTGGGAGATTATTAACATCTTTTTTTTCCCTATTCATTAAATCCTGGGGATAGGCTACTAGAATTTGAAATAACCCTTAATTTTTATTTTTTTTTAATCCTAAACCTCCCCAAAATAAACAGCCAAAGTGAACATTAATCTTTATATTCCCATTAGCTCTAGAGACACTTCATTCTAGCAAGCCATGGCAATACCATTTACAAGGACTACAGACTAATACAGGCTTAAGTGCAGTGCCCATTTCTGATGGTCAGGGTAGATAATATCCAAGTAACACAATAACTGACTCACAGAGGGCTGGACACCACTTCATAATGTGAGACCTGGCAAGCAGAGAGGAAGGAAACAAGAAAAAATGCCTCAAAAATTATTATTTTCTACCCTCCAAATAATCAAGCTACTTCACCAAACATATGCCAATACTTGCCAGAATCCAAGGGCATAGAGATTAACTTCACCTCAAAATCAGGAACTTCTCTGAAAATCTATCATCTTCCAAAATCACAGAACACAGCAGACAATGAGTACTGCCAATAATCAAGATATAGCATCCTTGTGCTATTGCACTTTTGTGATAGCCAAACTCATAGCACAATCTACATGTTTGACCTACATGTTGTCAATCCCATTATCTTTAGCAGCAGAAGAAAAAAACCCTTCAAAATACTTCATAATTAAATTCTCTTTCCTGAAATTCAGTTCTGCCTTTCACTATATTGAATAATCATGTTTATTAACTTTTCTTTTTCTCCCTAATGGAAAAAAACAAACAAATAAACAAACGAACAAAAAAAAAAGGCATCAGAATACCATGCTTGGGACCTGCTGGAAGAAGGAGTGCTTGAATGAGCAAAACCAAGTAACTTCGATTCTGGCTTTTCCACGTTCCTTGTTCCTTGGCATATAAAGAAATGCTACAATTCAATTGGAAGTAATTAGGGGGTTTTAATTCCTTAAAAAGATAATATATTCCCTCAAAAATGATAGACTTCCTCTGGGTCTCATAACATTAAAACAAGTTCTTATTCTATCAGCTAAGTATTCCAGAGAAGTTGTTGGAGGGTTGTTAGAAAAGGGGGTTTATTAAACAGGCAGAACATCAACTCATAAAAAAGTAGTAACTCTGATTCTCTGCATCCAATGTCTCTATTCCAGGAAAGCAACATTCTATGAATTTTCACACTATTAGCTTGCAACCAGAAATGTTAAATCATGAATTGCATGTAACAATAAGGGAGAAAGATTTGGGGACTTTCTGCTGCACAGCAAGCTTATCTTAGGAAGGAAGTTTTGGTCTGCCTGGGCCCTGTATGTTATCACATCAGTATCTAGTTCTTATCCCTCTTGTCCAAAAGGCAAAACTCACAATGTGCACAAGGGAAAGAGCTCTGCTGGGGTTTAGAGACCATTTAATTTCTGCCAAGTCCCTGATTCTCTAATTAGGTAACCCAAATAAAAATAGTCTCAAAAACACTTAAAACATACACCTCATATTTCTTCTCTAAGTGCTACTGAAAGAATGGTTATACACAGGTACCAAAATGATTGTCAAAAATGAAGTGCAAAAGCTCATGTGAATCCAGAACAGGAAAAAACTGACAGGAAACAAAAAAAAAACCCCAAACACATTAAGTGTAGTTTGAGCAGATATAAAATACCTTTTATTCTTTAAATTAAGAGCATTCTGAATTAAAAGTGTCAGATCTACCCAAAGCAGCATCTCCAATTTAAGGTTTATAAATTTCTATCATCAGCTCCCACAGCGCACATCAACATCACACAATTTCAACAGTGAAACTCCACTGTTTATTTAATTTCCTAATTTTCCTACTTTTGCACAACATAATACACAATCAACTGAATACATTTTAACACTAAAGGTTTCTTTCTCCTCTATTTGTCAAAACCCAGCTCTCCTCCAAATCACACAGGTTTGAGCCAAACACAAGATGTACTTGTCTTTTTTATAAAAAACCTTGCATTTTCTAAGAGAATGAATGCTCCTGAAATTAGTATGAGTAAGAAGATGAATTTGAAAGAACATTTAAGATGTTATGGAAAAAATCCTAGTAAAAATATATTTTAAATGCACCTGAGGTCTTTTCCCTGCATGAGCGTATTTATTAGCAACTGTATATCTGTACAAACAAACTCAGGTGCAACCTTCAGAATTAAAGGAGATGTTCATACTAATTCTCAAATAAAGGTTTTTTTTATTTTCAGTGGGCGTAACAGAAAGGAAATGGCAAGGCCACAATTCATTATCTGAGCATTGTTAAAAAGTGTAATAATCTGCCAACTTGTGAAAAAAATTTTCCTCTGAAAAATCCCCAAGAGCTTCTTCCCAAGCACCACACTGATAGCAGATGGCCAGCATCAAGTCTGCAATTACCAGTCTGGCCTGACAGTTCCACAGACAATGATACTCTTTTCTTTTTGTGGATGTGTGCAGGGGGCAGCTTGAGAGATGCAGACAACTAGATATCACAGGCAACAACCTCTTCCACTAAAAATATACATATACAATCAGTTTCCAGGCTGGTCATATGATTCCTCCATTAATCTTCATTTCACAATTAGTTTTCTCTCCTTTTTTCTTTAACACTGTATTTTCTGCTACGTAAAAGTTTTTCAGACAAGCTGGTGGGAAATGTGTAATATTAAGGATGCAGTAGAACTGACCACTGTCAAGCATTGCCAAGTACAAACCTCATAAACTATCTGTTGTTGAAACCTTTCCCCTCTTTATTTTACTCTCCCCCAGCACAGTGTCTCCCCACCAGCCCTGAACAGATTATTCTCTTGCCTACAGAGAACAGAACATCTGATGAGGAGCTGCTGTTTCATTTCCTCTCCTTCATCCCACTCCTCAAATGGGGAAGCCCTCAAAAGGGGGAGGGGAGAGCACGGTTTTAAATCAAATGTTGTGTCTTAAAATACAACTGTGTAGCATTTGGCTGGAAGTGATTAAATCTATAAATACCCACCATGAGAGTGCTTTATCCCCCCTACATCTCTTAGGGAAAAACAAACAAAACTTCTGCATTAATAACCATTTACTATTTCAGTTTAACACCCAAGAATTTGACTATCTGAGCAAAACCTTTATTTTGCCAAAGCCAACAACTGTTTACAAATGAAAGGAAGTGGAAAGCAAGTTATGAGCTGACAGATGCAACAGAAAGAGGGTGGAAAGGATTTTCTCATGTGCAAAAGAGGCCTGACAGACTTAACTGAAGCATTTGGACCTCTCCTCAGGAATGCTCAGCCCTCCACAGAGACTTCTGTCTTACACCGACTCAGCATTCCTTCCTTCATTTCTACTGATTCTTCCTGTTCTTCCTCATTCCAGCTACCCCTTTTGCAAAATTTATCAGGCATAGAAAAATGCTGGAGAAAAGTATATCACAGTCCTGCTGTCATTCATTATCTGCTTTGAAAATCTTACTGGGAAATAGGTCAATGCAAGAAGGAAACCTCAGGTCTTACTACATACAGCCTAGCTCTCTCTTGTTCCAGCTTAATTCCAGTGACAGGTTGCATAGGGAAGGTGACAATTTTATGGAAACACTGTAGAGGCTGTAACCCTCCCTGGTAAGATCACCTTTGACTAATCATGATTTAATCCAAACCAAGTTCTGACAATCTTTAGATACTGTTGATTCTTCTCAGAGATCATTGACTATGTGCCAAATGCTATGCAATAAAATGCAAATTCCTTCCCACCAAAACTGGAGATGAGAAGAGACAACATGCTTTCTTCAGGGCACAATGAGGACACTTTCTTTGCTGACACATACAATGTATACCAGAAAGCATTGTCCTTTTATCAACTCCCTCAAAAGTTTCTGCTTTATCCCATTTGTAGTACAGGACATTACTCCTCTGTATAAATCTGGCACTTCTTGCAACTGCAATTATCAAAACATGTAACACAAGCACCCCCTTTGTGGCAGAGATGCAAGTTAATGCACACAACTCATGTAGAACTAAATTAATCAACCCTCACCAAAACAATTACTTGGCTCCAGCAAGAAAACTGCACGCACTCAACAGCTTTGCAAAGGTATGGTTAGTTTGTGAAAAACATCTTTAAAACATTTTGGATTGTTTCTCTCTCAGAAACATATAAAACTTAGCAGTGTTAGCTCACCTTCCACACTGTCAGAACAGGAGGTACCAATCCCAGTGTCCCCACTGTCAGAAGCTATGCTGTGTCTTCTCACAGGATTGCTTTGACTGCTTGATGAAATCGTTGAGGACTGCCACAGGGATTCAGTACCAGGCAACCATCCCACTGAGGAATAATCCGAGCCTATAAAAAAGAAACCCAGAAGTTTGTCGTTAGAAATACAATACAAAAGTCAGCAACAGAACACATGTCAAGATGAAAACTGAATCCTATGTTTCATAGATAAAACTCGAGCCAGACTCTATGTGTCTTGAAGGTTTTCTTTTTTAGTTAATTAAAATCTTTTTGCTGGATGAAAGCTTCCCCTAAATTCAAATACATGTATTTTTAACTATTTAGAAACTTGATCCTTACACTTTTCTTGCACTCTTTAACAAGACACTTATCATACAATTCTTATCCTAGATCTGATTCTCAATACAGAGCAGAATTGTGCACTGCAAGTCTTCAAATATACAGCATTTAATTAATTTTAAGACCGAAACCAGTTGAAGATTTGGCCACTGAGATACAGTCCTTTTCTACTGTGCATATACCACATGACCTAGGCAATAAAGCCAGTAATGAAATTGTCAACACTGATACCTAAAGGAATGCCTAATGTAGCTGCACACAAGCTGCCTTTGTGAGACATGTATCCATCTAGTGGTTTGATTCATTTTGGTTATTTTTTAATTTAAATAATCGTCAAAATATTACATTTTAAAACATAATTCAGAGCAAGAGCCACTTCCTCTGTTTTTAAAGGAGTTTTTAAAGTAGGCCACATATTCTCACAGTCAACCTCAAGGGAAAATTTATCACGGAGTACAATCCCAGAAGACCATTACAATTTCCAATAGCCAATATCTAAATCTGAGCATTGTTTAAAGGCAGAATACTGATCACCACTCTGAACTAGCACAGGCACATAAAGAACCGTGGAAAACAGCACGGCTACTCTTCATTTATATATAATCACATACATACAGCCCCTCTAGCACTTAGCTTTGTATAGCACTTTCAGCAGGAAATGACTCATGACGAAGTATCAGCTCACATATAATGTCTCTTATGCTACATGACATTATTTTTAGATCATTTAAACACTTTCAGCAGCGTCCATCTGAAGTTGTAATAGCAATTTGCCTCTGCAGTGACATCTGCTATTTCCAGCCGTACTTGTTTTACGGTAAGTAGTTCAGAAAACAATGCAAAAATGAAATATGTGGGTACATATATAATCCCACCCCCACATACATGAATACATACATGGTTCCCATCTATCAGCCAAATCACTAGACCTAGTAGCCAGAGTGGTAACAGCTGCTTGCCAAGCCATTTGAAACTTGAGGAACACAGTAAATTCCTTATGGCATGTGCTACTGAACTGTAACACGACATCTAAACCAATCTTTTTTGTAGGTAGGTTCTTGAAGGCCTTAAATATGCCTGTCCACCACATCTGCCTCAACTTCATTCTCCATTGAGATTATTGAGATTATATGCCTCTTTTCTTCCATTTAGCACATTTGCCTACCTTTTCTCCCCATAATTCAAAATCACCCAATTCTCCTTCCCCTTCATTCTACTTCAGCCATACCTTGTGCAATGTATTTACTTCTCCTCCTCAAACTTATTCATCTGCAGAAGTCTCTTTAACTATTCCAGTGAGTTATCTTTCAAGTCCAAGGGTGAGTGGGAAGACCAGAGGAGCCAGACATGAACACACGTGCCCACGGCTCACCAGTCACACCCTGTAAAGGGGTCCCAGCCAAGATTCCAATGGAATACCACTACAGGTGTCATTCTTCATATCACCCTCCCTGTCACCATCTAATGTAGTCAAGTGTGATAGTTTTGCATACAGCTAGTGGGAAACTGGGATATTTCTTACTCTCCTACCATCCAACACATTTTTCACTAATACTCTGACTGCTTTGGGAACAATAATTTTATGACCCCTCCCTCTGAGCAGGGCTACTTTCCACAAGAATTCCACTTCATCCCTCTCAAGCTGCATCTAGTTATTCCAGCAAGAGTAAAACTGACCTATGGAAAGCCAGTTTCAGAGACAGTTCTGATTTAGGAGACATTTAAAATACATATATAGAAATTGAGATTGATTCACCCTTTATTATGCTGTTTTCTACTATACAACTCTGGTGACATTTCAATTTTTATGGTGTTACACAGGTGTTAGAAGAAATACAGCAAATAATTTACTATGGAGTAGTGGTAGCATTAACACAGCACTAAGTGTCAAGCCCTTTAGATCTCTTGGTTAGACAAATGCTCAGCATGTGAACCTACAACCACCCATACACAAACCCCGAAAACGGAGTGGTATTTTTCACTCTGGTGGAACTTTGAGGAATAAAATGTAAAACTACCAATGAGAGTGACTTAAGAAAGGACTTTCAGAAGTCACCTACTCTAACCTTCAACTGAAAGCAAGACAATTAGATCAGACCACTCAGGGCCCCATCCAGCTGAGCCTTGAACATCTCCAAGGATGCGGGTTCCACAACCACACTGGTTCTTCCAGCATTTTACCACCTCCATTCCAAGAAAATTTTCCAAGCATCTCGAGAGGCTCTCGTGTTCCAAACATATTGATGCAATATACTCCAAAAGATGCAAGAAACCCAGTGCAACTAAACTCAGTTAACAAACAGGATTAACATACCAGAGGCAGTCATTCCCATTGGGATCTCTGCAGGTAGTGTGAGTAGAGAAAATAAAAGGCACCACAGAACACCCTGCTATAATCTATTCTAAGTTCTGCTCCTACACACAGACAGTCTGGGGACACACCAAGCCCCAGGTGGGGTGCTGAAGCACAGCACAGGAGGTCTAGGAGGACATGTGCTGGCATACCACAGCATTAAAGCTTTCTGGAGCACCTTTGCACCCAAGGGCAGTTCAGCATCACTAAGTTAACTCATGAAGCCTGACCCCTGAGCTGCTAGGCCTGAAGAGGTAAGTGCTGGTACACATCCATAGCTACACACAGACCAGCACGAGGCCAGCACAACTTTCCAAGCTTTGACTCAACACAGGCCAGCCAGATCCCACCTGGCTTTCCAGGGAAACACACAAGTCTACCTGCACAGTGCTCTGGGCCCCAGAAGGGTCTCTTCACTCGGGCACTCCCCTCTCACATTCCCTGGGATGCACAGCTGGCTGTGCACAGCGGCAAGAGTGCACCCACAGTGCCTTCAGCAGGACCATGCCTTTTCCTTACAGCCATCCTGTACACAGAGGTGTGGACACGGGCTGGGCTGGAACAGTCTTTTTTTCATTGGATTTCTACTGTTGAGGAGAAGCCTCTACATTTGAAAGGGGTATGTTCCAAGAAAGACACTTGGTTTTATTTTTAGTAGGTAAAGAGTATGTGGGTTTTAACCTATTTCAGACATGTCAACAGAATATCATTGCACATGATGACTTCAATAAATGCTTTCTCTTCCTTTCCAACATTAAACATACTCCTTTTTTTTCTAAAAAGGATAGCTAATGACATAATCCAGGACTCCACAGTATTTAACGTTTCATGTCACATCCACACAATTGGGTTACTTAGCAGACCTAGTGGAGATTCTATTTCATAGAAGGCCATTACAAATATACAAGTGTCTGCATGAGAAAGAGAGTTCAATCAGCTTTGAAAAGCTGTATCATAAACAGCCAAATACAAGCACCAAGATAGTAGAAACAAACCCAATTATTAAGCCTGAACACTAAATAACCCATAGAACAGGATCTTAGAGACCTCATTAGACCAAGACATTAGACATTATTTAAAAATTAACATATTACTTTCTTTATTTGAAACTTACCTTCTGAGCCAAGTCCTGAGGAATCCCCAATTGCTATGCACCCCATTCTACTATGCTCCCCATCTCCTTTTTGGACAGCTTTCTACAAATGCATGATCTTTCATACAGCAAACAGCCTACACTGAAAGAACCAAGAGTAAAAGGGGAAGACACACAGGAGTCCCGACACTGCTCAGCCAGCACACCTACCTCACCCTGCCACTCTCATCTCAAACCTGCCAGTCAAGAGCCAGCATCCATCTGCCCAAAACAGAGCGGTGTAAGAAAAGCAAGCAAAACTTTCTAATCAGTATTTGTGCTGCTGAATTGCATATTAGATCTGTCTATGATCATTCTTTACTGGGTTAGAAAAATCTGCCTTTCATTGGATTCACTAGAAGATAAAAAAGTAGCGTCATCCTACCGGGCTGCAATTTCCAACAAGCATGACAAAATACATGTAAGATCACAAAAAAATCTCAAAAGAAGCCTTGTTTATACAGTTGAATGCCTCCTTAAATTTGGTCAGTTAAATATACCAACACAGTTCTCTGTTTCCAGCCTAGGCATTTAAAACAGATCCCTTTACAAATAAGTATATAAAGGGCAGGAAGTAGATTATTTATTAAAAGGGAACAGTTGTTGAAATTTCACCCCACAAAAACATCCCATCTTTTTCTGTCTGTTACAGCATGCTGTCATCTATTGCTGTCAGAAAGACTCTCAGTTAACTCTGGATCATTACCACGCCTAATTTCCATGGCATGCACAGATCCTCTATGATGTACATACACAAAATAATAACATTACTGTCTTTACATTTGGTTCCTAAAATACCTCTAAGATGCTTCAATGTAAAGATTATTATTTGAAGCGACAGCTATGATACTGTTACTTTACCCAGACACTGAATGGAGAGCAACAGCAGAAGACTTAACTGGGTTTCACTGCAGATACATCCAGAACTAAGAATACTGATTTTTCTATTCAACACTGTGACTGACATGGATTGTGACCAGAAGTGAATCACCTATGACAGCCAGTGCAGATTTATATAGTCAAAGGATTCTGAAGAAGATCTCTCTGCAGTACTACCAAAACTAACTATGAGAAGCTCATTCTAGTCATCATGGATGTGACCAGGCTGTACAATCGTATTTCACGCCAGGATGGCTCTGAAGTCTGCCTGAAGCCCTTTCAAGGAAAGGGAGTCAGCATTCAGCCCAAAGACACTGCCACAGTTAATTAGTTTACCCTCACCATCTGTACCTTTACCCAAAACACTGCTAATTATGCACAAAGACCACATGACAGTATTTTGAAAGGAGTCAACCCACCTTCAACCCACTTCTCCCACATCCACTCGTATAAATCCCTTGACATTGCTGAACTTATTCCAGTTGTATCTTCTATACACACCTCCCTTCTCAATAAGTTCTCAGTAAGTTTCTGAAGTGTCATACTCTATCTTCTGTGCCATGGGGCTGCATAAGCACACATCTTTTCAAAAGGAAAAGTCTACAAACTAACACACAAACGGTCTCTCAATTATACAATTGATGTATTGTAGGAAAAAAACTTACTTTGGTTGGAAAATGTTTGTTTACTCATCATACCTGCAAGATCATTACTGCCAAGATTAAAGAAAATCTCACTCTGGGGTGTGCTTCACGCACAAGCCTTCATGAATAATATTCTACATTTTTTAACTGCTGAAAAGACAACATGGTGAGAAAAGGCAATGGAGGCAGGGGAACCCAAAATGCTAGAAAACCTTTCCAAAGAGCAGATGCCATACTTTAACACATTTATATAGGGCTTTAAAAAAAGCTGAGAGCAATAGAATGGTGTGACAGCAGCCTCCTTCAGTCTAAGGTGAAGCGAATAATAAGGTGCAGTCATTCAATCTGATATCCCAACACAATAAAAAGATCCTGGCATATCAGTGCTCCTTCCAGACACAGGGAAAAAACCCTCAATTCAATAAATAACTATTTCACAAATTATTTCAAAAATAATGCTTAGAAAATGGCATCCCAACCCTAACCTCCTAGACACATACTTCCTGGGTGCACTTCATCTCCATGATCCTTCTGCAAAACAAATTGCAACTTTTATTAATACAAATGTCCAAAACAAGTTCCAGGTCTACAATGCAGGCTTTTCTCTTCCAGGGTGAGCAGAACATTGGAAAGAGAGGTTTCTAATCCTTTCAGGGAAGATGGCCAAATGACAGTTTCAGGATCCTTTTTTAACAAATGCTCTGGAGGTGCTGGAAACTCACAGCTCTACCAGCTGCCCATGAACTAAGATACCATAAGGTCTAGTCCCTCCTCACACACAAATGCAGCTGAGAGTAGGTGGATGATGCAGTTTAATCAAAGTGCAATAAGAAGCAGGGTAAAGTGGGATGAAATGACAGCCTGAACTATTAAATTTTTACGTTTCAGTTTCTCAAAGGTACCTTACAGTGTCAGATACCTGAAGTATGATTCATCCTAAGGACTCATATCCTTTATTAGTGTGCTTTCTTGACACAGCCTGCAAGCTATTTAAACAAGTTCTCATTGTTTTCCAGTTACAAACAGATTAGAACAATTCTAAGGATCAAGAAAGATAAAAATGTGCAGATATAGAAGGAAGAAGAGAAAGAAAAATAGGAATGTGAGAGTTTAAACAGAAGAATATCGAGAGAGGCCTTTCTACTGACATTTTTACTTGTAGAGGCTGGTAAGACTGCCCAGTATACAAAGGCTTATGCCTGTCCTCTGTATTACTAATGTGCAGAAGAATTCACCTACTAGAGAGAGAAAAACATAAAACAGTAGAGAAAAAAAGTAAAGTAGAAGAAAGAAACCTTAAGAAGAAAATACTCAAAATACAATCCTCAAAGTACACGTACACCTGACTGGCAGTATCAAAACTGCCTTTACAAAAAAAAGGCTATGGTCATATTTTAAGGAACATAAACTTCTGCTTCAGCTTCCGGAGAGCTAAATTTTAAGCAGATTGTGTCACCAAACCGCCAGCTTCTTTTGCCTCTCAAATTCCTTAATAAAGGTTAAACAGTTTTGGTTTTTTCCCCTGCAGAAGTGGCTACATGTACAATCTCTCATCATAGATCATGACAACTATAAAACATTTGTCTTCTATACAAAACAGTATTTCAAAGTGAACCGTCACAAGGTCTGATTTTTATGACTTTACAAATGTGCACAGGACTGTACAACAACAAGCTATCCCATGGTATCCCACACAGGAAAGTATGCAATTTAAAGGAACAATGGCAACTAAAAATAATAAAGTCAGTTGGATAGATGAGCTTCTGAGACTCTTGCCATGGCAGTTTAAAGACACAATCAGGTAGCTTGCTCTCTATAATCCCCCATCAGAATCTATGGAAAGCAAGAGGTGAACAGCTCTGTCTTTCCATCAAAGAGTCCAGCTGGCCAGCTTATGCCGCTGGCTAAAATGGGTCTGAGCTGGGAACGCTGTTTGACATCAGAGCTAATTGGATCTACTGGTCAGCTGCTAGGAAAGGCTGCTCACCCTGCCCAGACACACGCTCGTCCTGCTTCTCCAGCATAACCCCTCCCACTCCAGAGCCTACAGAAAGGGGTTCAGGAACAAACTGTCCACGCTTATGGAAAAGGTTATCTGCTATTTTGACTTTCTTAGCTTGTTCAGCAAGGGGTCAGACAAGCAGCATTTCCACAGAGGGAGTAGGAACATACAGACCTGATGCCCAGCATCAACCAGGCTTACTCTACTGACAAACTGCACATTGAGGCAGATTCCAGACTGCAGCGAGATGGGCAGAAATCTCTGGCCGCCTTCACCGAAGAGAACAAAATTCCTTCAGCTGGCAGAGATCTGTGTTCAACTGTTTACTAAAAAGGTGGCAAAATCCTTAAACTGACAAAAATACATAATACTGGGCTTTGCCTTCCCTGACTTCCACTCTAGGAAGTATGTGAACCAAACACAAATTCTTAACACACTTTATAATTCATACACAGACAGCATTTAGCTCTAGTTATTTAGCATCAAACCAATGATTAAATTCCAACCTTGACAGGAAAGAAAGAGGTTTGCTTTCATTTCATCACTGATAGGACCAAGACCAAAAACTCAGTCCGATTGTTGATGGCACTCCTGTGAATTTTCTGCCTCCAGATAGAACATTTGCATAAAACAGAACTTCAAAATACAAACTGCAGATGTTTCTTATTTCATGTTTGGCACACAGACTACAACTATTACCTCATGCCTGCTATGCTGGCTTGCCTCTTTGTTTTTGGACTCAATGCACTATTCACCCCATGGAAACACAAAATTATATTCCTAGTTTCCATTCACTTCCACACAGCAACTACAGAGGAGAAGGCTACCTTTTAAACTTGGAAAGTTTATCAACTGCAGTATGAAGAGGGGAACACCAAGGAAAATAAACACATTAAGTTATGCTTGAAGTTAATATAAACTTTGAACAGCAAGCCCTCAGGACATGCAGTCAGTTCTTAGGGTCTGTTAAAAAAGCTGTGTGCTTGTAGTTGATCAGCTGAATCCTCCTATCAAAAAAAAATGTAATGATCACAGGTTATCATCTGTTTCACCCCTCCTTACAGCTTAGCTTTACTGGTATTCAAAACCAGGTAACTTGTTCTCCAAGCTGTTTGTCATGCCAACATTTTTCTTACAGAATTACCTTTGTCCTCTCTCTCTCTCTGTTTAAAGTCTTAATTCAATCTCTGTGCGTGGGGGAAAGTGAAGTAATCCTAACTGCGAAAATGAGTCAAAAATACTAAATGGTTTTAAGTAGCTCCCACTCTTAGCAAAGTGGAATAAATAAGAGTCTAACAGTCTTACTTTAAAAAAGGAAAGTGCATCATTTTTCTTCTCTTTGTAGTCAAATATCAGTTCTAAAGATATCTTTGACACTGAAATAAATGGAGAAGACAGAGACTCCCCCAGAATAAAATTTCACTGAAATATTTCGCTCAAGTAAGGAAAATGAATTAAAAAAAAAAAAAATCTTATCACTGTTAAAGAGGTCTAATGTGCATTATAAACACAACAGGACCTACTTTGATGTGCAAGTATCAGAAAACTGAGCCTCCAGGCTAAGGGTTTAGTGCATGCTAACAGAAGTATGCAAGGAGTAACAACTATGCAAGGGAGTTCCCACATTGTTACATTTCAGTGGAAAGGATGAAATTCTGTCTTCATGCAAGACATGAGGCAATTTTCCTTACAAACTTCCAGTGCCCAGATCACAGAGCATAACTTTCCCCCCCACTTAGCTTTACAGCTTCCTCTCACACCTATTCAATATAAGGAAGGACAATACCCTGAAAATTGAGAAGTCGTAGTTAAAAAAAAAAAAATCCTTCACACCGTACGCCATCAACTCTATTCAGGATACTTTCAGTCAAAACCAGCACTTCTTGTATTTCTGTCTTCACAACTACAATCACTTTCAATGTAAAGCTTTACAATAATTCTGTCAACCACACAAAAGCCTTTGTTCAATCAGTTTGGTAATTTCAGATGATGAAGAGAACAGAAAGGATTTAAGACTGTAACACTTAGTTTTGGTTTTAGTAAGTAGCAAAAATGATGAAGTCTTGAGCAATGGTATTTCCAATGTCCTTCTGTGCATTTATTTAGGTCACTACCCTTCGTACTTTGTTTTCTTATTACCCGCAGAACCACCAGGTCTTTGATCAGTGTTAGCCACTTTATACAAATACCTAATTCTCAACTATAAGAATGCCCCCAGAGGCATTGAGAATTGACAAAAAGTCTAAATACTGAAGGTGAGCATTTGGAAGAGAAGGCATCATCTTATAAGAAAGACAGGCTTAAAAAAAAAAAAAAGTTAATTTGTTTTGAAACATTCAAAAAAGTTGCAGCTTTCCACACCATCTGGAAACTATGCTACCAAAGGAGTAAAACAAACATTAAAAACATAAGGATACCTTATAAGGAATCTCAGATCTGACTCCAGGATCATTCAAGAATGTTTCTCATCTGAATACCACACCACGTCTCTAACGTATCACATCTCTAACGTATCAGAAAGTTGAAAGCATTTTTTTAATTGCATTTGCTAAGTCTACTTCAGGTATTTTAAGAAGCAAAGAAGCAGTTAAGACCTTTGCACTACTTGCACTGCCCTTCCTCAGCAAGACTGAGAGTCTCCTACCACCTCTTCAGTCATTATCCATTATTCTGGACTTGCTTAAACCTGTGACTCCACTAATTGGTGGAAGTTACACCATCCGATGGAATTAATGTCACTTTTTCCTGATCTTCACTTAACCTTCCTTGACCTCCCTGGTAAGTCTGGGGATTAACTATATACTTCCTGATGCCATCTGCAGCAGCTACCCAAGACTCTGCTGGGAGATTTCCACTGTCCACCAGCTGACTAAAGAGGCAGTCTATTTGACCCTAAATATCCCACACCTGCCAGACATCAGGATAGATGCTTCCTGCAGTGAAAAGGACAGATTCCTGTCAGATGCCTGACACCAGGGTCAGGCAACTTAAATCCCTCATTCAGTATTTAAGTACAGTATTTTTCTGGTCCAGCTTCCCCCGTTTGTTTGCTGTAAGGTTGGGCAAGTGCTAGAGCAGGCACATGGGAGGCATACAAGTGGAAGTACACAGAAAGGTGGGAGCAACTACCTACTAGATTATTTTAGCTCCAAAATGAAATCATGTCCTGCAAACCACCTGCATGCACACCCCTTCAGGCAAAAAGAGGAGTTCACCTGCCATATTTTCCCACATTTCAGAGACTATCACACCTTCAAAGAAAAAAGAACAAAAAATTATCAAAACAGCCTCTTTTCTTTGTGTTACTGACTCCTTTTACAGATGGGCCTTTCGAATCTCAAAAAAAAGGCAGAGTTCCCTGGGGAATGAGGAACAGAAAGATGCAGTGTCATTTACAGCACGGCCGGCTGCAGAGAAATAGGTCATTTGAGCGTGGCCAGGCAATCAATAGGATGTTCACACTCAGGCAACCGAGCCAGATGCTGTGGAGCACAGTGCCCAGGGAAAGCCAGAATCCTCTGGGGCAATTCCACATGGGTCAGCAGTTTCTGGGGATATGAAGGATGATGGGTCAGGACTAACACACTTGTGAGCATATTTACATGGAGTTATTCCCTGCTGCAAATTCTCCTGCTCTTCTTCAGCCATCCACCTCTAGGCCTCTGCAGCTGACCTGCAGCATCCCACAGGCCACATTCAGTGCCTCCTCATCTTGCCCAAGACAGCGAGAAACTTTGTGTAGGAGCCTAAGGCAGGGGCCAGAACTTATTATACTTCAGCACACCTTCTCTCAGTGTTGGCAGGAATAAATTTCAGGACACTATATTTAGTATTATTCCAGAAAAGAAGTATCAAAATATAATGGCTTCCTCCTGAAGAAGTTTTATGGAGTGCAGCTGCCCAGAGGCTGGCGGGGGCTGCGGGCAGGCCTGCGTGAGGAGCGTCTGGGGCTGCCAGGCAATGGCCACAGCCGGTTCCAGACAGCTCCAAGGCAGCCACAGCAGGGTTCAGCTGAGCCCCGCTGCCATGCCGGCAGTGCCCCGGGGAAAGCATTTGTTCAGGAAGAGCAAAACACTCCCCATGAGCAATGAGTGAGGGAGAACAAGAGTGTGAGAAGCAGCCCTGCGATCCCAGAGGGAAGAGCAGGAGCTCTGAGCAGAGGTACCCACCGAGGCCCTGGAGAGACCAGGCTGGAGCAGGGCAACAGCACGAGGAAGGAGTGTGACGAGGGATCGATGGACTGACACCACGGCCAAGTCTGTTCTGCCTGTGACAGCAGCTGGCAAGCAATCTCTCTGTCTTCATCTCAACACGAGCTTTTCCATCCTGTTTTCTCTCCTGTCTCACTGAGCATTGGGAGGAACAAGCAGCTGAGTAGTGAGCCAAGGCTAACCCGTGGCAAAAGCCAGTAAGAAAGCCACTTTTTGAATCACAGTGAATACGTCTGAATGTGTTTTAAAGCTAATCACAACCACAATGAGTCTGTTTCATTGTCAGTGTACAGTTCTAAGACACATTTGGCCACCCAAGAGATTACTGACAACTACAACCAAGTCAGCACTTTTTCAGCCAAAGAACCACCAGCACAGGAAATGACAATTAGTTTAACTCTCTAACTAAAAACTAAACCACAGGCAAGCTGTATGTTGAAAACAAGGATTGAAAGAGTACAGAAGACAGAGCAGTTGATATTGAACAAGAATAGTACTATTTCTCTTCTCCTTAACTAATGTGTCTACTACAAACAAGCTTTGCTTTCAGCAAGGGTAGATGATCACCTCCAGCTGCAACCTCAAGTCATGCAATTTAGGAGGCTTTCATCTATTCTTAACACCATGCACGATATTTTGAAACACTTTAACAAGTGTTAAGTGCCTGGCTAAAATCTTAGAATAAATAATTTTGCACTGCAACAATCAATATTTGATTGACATAAATTCTAGACTTCATTTGGAGAATCTACAGGTGCTATTTTCCTACTAGGACTTCCTTCATCATCTCCCACTAGGGCAGACAGAATGGCTTAGGCTAGTTTATTACATATTTATTCTGTAAAACGCCTTAAAACAAATGCATTATTCTCAAAATTATTAAAGTAATAACTACTTACTTTAATTAAAAATTTTAAAGCAAAGAATTACTGCAGCCACAAGTCTATACTCAGTCAGTTGAAGTGTAACACACAGGAGATCAGAATACCTGCTAACCTCCAAACCCAGTACTGTAATACACCCTTACATCCATCATTCTTCTCTTGCCAAGCAGTTAAGACATAAGTGCTCTGCATTCATAGAAAAAGTGGATGCTATATCCATAAAAGTGAGTTGCCTGGAGGGAGGAAAAAAAAAAGGTGTTGTTTTTGAAGGGAAGTAAGTAGATCCTGTTCACCATCACTCAAACACAGAATGACATTTGACCCCATAGTGATCTGTGAAAGACAGCAGAGCCCGTCCTGCAGCTGGAACATTACATTTTTAAGTTTGGGTGAACAACCTTTATAATGCACCATATAAAAACACATTTATACACTTACAACTGGTAACCAATTAGAAATCTACACTTGGACTAACTCACCATGTATTGCCTTGCCTAGCCTGTAAAGATAAATCTGCCTTTTCAAGATACTACCAAAGCTGTATCATCCATGGCTGCACATCTCCAATAGCAGAGCAAGAAAACTGGTGACAGAAACAAAACCACTGGACTTCTGTCTCTTCCTCCACCTCAAAGGATGAAAACAAATGTCATCAGCCCCATCTTCCCCACCCTGGCTGAGTTAGGCAGCTGCCTGTGAAGCCCATGTGTACCCCAAGAAGGCAGTGGCCTACAGGCCTTACAATGTGTTGGGCCCTTATTGCTGCTGACACTTTGCTCATGACACCATTAAATAATCTTTCAGACCCACGTGTCACGCTGCCAGTGAGGCTCAAGTACAAGGAATGCAGGCCAAATCACACTCCCAGGGCTCCAGGAGCAGAGGGGTGAGGGCTACTATTTTCAGGGAATGTCAATAAAATTCTTCTGATGTCCCATATTACCAATAGGCAATAATGGACAGTGCAAAGAAGCTTGACTAGAGGTGGCAGAGTTTACTAAAAGTAATAAATATGTGTTAGTTCATTTCAAAGAGTGCTTGTTTCACTTTCCATGTGTCGGACGCACATGGCCTAACCACATCCAGATGAGCACTTTCATAGTCTTAAAAGAGTTATTAACCAAGTGTGTATTTCAAAGGCTGGTCTAGATAAATAAGCAAAGGGATTAAAATGCTGTATGCCCTTCACTGCAGTTAAATCTGTACAGCACGTGAGTAACTGCTGTCTTTATAGCGGTACAAATTATGCTGCAAGGGTTTCATAAACAGTCATGTACAAGAAGACTGAAAGACTTAAGTCAATCATATACATTTCAAAAACAGTAATTTAATTTTTCAGGACAGGCACTGAGACTGTAAGGACCTGCAATTATTTTGCATGAGCAGCAAACTCATTAAATTCACCGATTGTACAAGAAGCATATATCTAAAAAAAAAAAAAATCTCAGTGGGATGCAAACAAGACACCAATTTTTTTTTTTTTCAGAGAAGGCACTCCTATTGAAGCCAAAAACAAGTACCATTTGGAAATGAGAAGAAAGAATAAAACTGAAGGTCACAAATTAAATATGCTCCAGAAGTGTCCTTGCTTGTTACATTTTAAGATAACCAGAATTAATTTGCATCTATTACTAAAAAACTGGTAATTCCCCTGTGTCAACAGAATAGCTCAGTAAGCACCTAGCTTTGTAAGGGAACTGTATGACTTTCAGTGGTTTTCAAAAGTAAAACTTTTAAATACCCATATCCACAGATAACTAAACTACAACTAGCAAAATAGAAGGCTTTTCAGTATAAAAATATGGTTTACCAAGAATTATCAAGTCACTAGCTATTATACTCCCACACCAGTAAGAACCTACATCAAGTAGCTGCCACTGAAGTATTAAACATATCTTGACAGAAGAAAGGTTCCTTCAGGTTAAGAAGTGCCTAAACTCCTGCTTCCTAGTAGGGACACTAGTGTTCTGCTACAAAATATTTTTCCCACAAACAGCTTCCTTACAAAAAAAAAAAAAGAAACATCTAACATGTTTTTTACATGTTAACAATAGCACAGAATCTTAGTAGCTGTCATTCCTTCAATAAAAATACCTGCATGGAGCTAATTAACTTCCACATCTTCAGACAGATTACAAACCACACAAAACAGGTTTCCCAGTAGGACAGATGAAGGAGGGCAGTCCTCTGTTGGAAATTATAATGCACGCATCATCCTTCAAGGTTAAACCTCTACCTACTTGCCTTCTAATTAACCAGCACTTTCTGTTAGTTTACCTCATCTCAAATTAGATCTCTTTTCTATCAGTTTTGCTACCTTACACTTCTACTGCTTACAGAGAAACATACATTAAAATAATCAGGGTTAATACAAGTTCAAAAGAAAATAGGACGGGGAGGAACTAGAAGCAATACATAAAATTTGTTCTCAAGTCTTACAGACAATTCTGAATAACAAGCAAAGCAAAATATTAATCAAATAATTCACTGGGATTGCTGATAAATTCAACACAGTACTAAAACACTTTACTTGACCCCAAACAAAAGGGAAAACAATGTATCAAAGGTCACAATCTAAAGTTTTCTGAAACAAGTGAAAAATGAACACAACCTTTGTAATGATCTGAAGTTAGTGTCTAAGTACATGGTGATATAACATTTTAATATTCCTGTCCCAAAGACAAATAATCAAGAACTGCAACACCCTAAATTCCTGCAGTTTCCATCAAATTAACTGAAATCTCCACACCTATTGTTCAGAATACCCACTATCTTTACAAGCTGCAGTACAAAGATAATGCAACTCCATTCTTTTGCAGGAAGCATTAAATAATTTTTTAAAATGCTTCAACAAGGCAAACGTGTTATACATAGAAATTGATAACTTAATCACAGTACAGAAAAAAAGAACAATGCCTTCTTTCACCTTATAGGGATGAACATTAGCCTACTTGTAAAGATTCAGGCAGCTGCTAAGAATGTCTTAGCAGCTTTTGTATTTGCAAAAAGAAACCCTGTCAGTCTTAAGCAAAACAATCTCGCCATTTAAATATGTCAGCTAACTGTATACACATTATAGAGTCATCTTTTGTAAACCCAAAATTAAAACATAAATCCAAATTTCTAAAGGAGAGAAATTACTCCAACAGCACTACTCTGCACTTGCAATGGCAGAGCCAAACCACAGACCTCCACTTGTGATCAATTGCTCCAATAAATCAAAACATGACAAAATATTTGCAGAAGCCCTGCCAGAGTAAGACAGGTGATACAGTCGGTAGTATTTTCAAATCCTGAAAAAGGCATCCTCAAGAGCCGGCACCTTGCCTTACCTACCCAAAAGCAATGCTCACACGGCTCTGCAGCCAATTCACCGGTTTTGCTCTGCCAGTTTGACAGCCGAGACGGGGGAAGTCAGCCCATCGCTTGCACAGAGGTGTTTCCCCTGGAACAACCTAACTCCAAGCATTAACATTACAAAGCATCCCTGCAGCCCGTAGGAACCAGGCTCTAATTAATCCAGAGACAAAAAAGTGGTGGAGAGAAAAAGGGAAAAAAAANACCAAAAAAAAAAAACCAAACCAGGACTCGACCCATTTGTTCCAGTCTAAATTTAAAAAGAAAAAGCACCAAGAGCAGCACGCTTCCAGACTCTGCTTAAGGCTATACTAACATAAATCGGGGATGGAAGAGAAAGCCCAGAACATGGAAACGGATTATGTAGGTTAAGCTCAGCTTTTGTCATCCGCTGCAAGGTCCAGCTAAGGAAACGCCGAGCCCCCGGCTGGGGCCGATTCGGCGCCGGCGGCACCAGGCCGGCCCCCGCGCC